>SZWC01016597.1:0-19259 GCA_023375785.1 Penium margaritaceum | reverse complement strand
CCCCCACCCCCCTCCTCCCCACATCTTTTCGGGCTGCAACCCCTCTCCTCGGTTTCCGTACGCTGCGCCTTGTGTGGAGCGGCATTTGAAAGTGCGAGGGCCACGCTTGTGCATTTGTAGAAGCATTGGGCAAGGCTGCAGCTGCTCCTGGGTTGTGGGCCTCGCTTCTCCGGCAGTGGTGTGGACTGCACTGCAGGCGTGGGGGCAGTAGACTGCGAGATGAATCACAAGCTGCACAACATAGTCAATGCGTTGCTGCCGCTTTTTTGGGAACTGTAGCGTTGTCTGGAGCAGGGGGTGAAGCAGCAGGAGTGCCGAAGGCGTCGACGGAAGGGGATGTCTGTTGCTTCTTGCCTGCGTTCTGATGGCAAAAGGAGCAGCCCTTCCAATCCCCATTGCTTCTGCTGCCGCAGTTGCCGCCGCGACCTTCTCCGCCTCCGTTGCTGCAGCTGCTACTGCTGCTTCTGCTCCTGCGGCTTCTCCTACTGCTGCGGTGTTGTAGCTGGCGGTGGTGCTGTTTGTGTTGCCTACTGTCCCTCAATCCATGCTTCTTTGATGCACTTCTGACTCTGATGCTGCGCCGGTTGCAGCTGCAGTTGCTTCTTCTGCTGCTGTTGCAGACACGCGGTGTTTGTTGCAGGTTCAGGCACACAGGCACGAGGTGGCTGGCTGGCTTTCTCAGGTGTGCTGTTTGCTGATGTGATGTCCGACTTGTGCTTCGAGTGCTGCCACAGCTGCAGGCGTGACCGAATCGCTTTCATCGCGTCAACTGATGGCCTGGCCTTCTCCCTCCTGCTCTCTCCTGCACTGATTTGTGGGGTCCTGCATGGCATGACAGGTACCAGGAGGTCACAGGTTCAACACCATCGGAAGAAACCATCGACAGGCTCTGCTCGCCCGCCCTGATGGAGTGCTCCATCGCCTTCCCCCTCGCGAGACCGGCGCGGCCGTCGCACGCACACAACCACTCCAACAGGCGCAGCCACCATGAAAGCAACGGCAGCAGCGGCAGCAGTGGCGAGGACGAGCAGCAAAGAATGAACGACCTTCTCAAGGAGATGGACGTGCGGCAACGGCTGGCCTGCGATGCCTGCAAACTGTTTGACCGGATGCATGAGGAGATTGGGTTCTTGATCGGTATAGTGGACAGCGGCGCGGACGACGAGGGCGACGGAGATGCGATGCTACGAGCACACTTTGAGAGCAAGAGGAAGGCTTCGTCTGAGAGGCGGACGCTCGTTTGCTGCCTGTGCATGGCTGCGCTTGTGGTTATGTTCCTCGTGATCGTTGTGCCTACCCTTGTCGTGTACAATTTCTGAGCGTAGAGGTGATCCACACGATGACACACTTTCTCTCTCCTTGGTGACAGTTTGGCGAACGGCAAGTGGTGGTGGAAATTTGACAGTGGTTTCACTTTTGCGGGCAACACTAGCATGAGCTGGCACCACTCTTGCCCAAACTGCTCCTTTTTGCTCCAGATCTGTCTACATGTGCATCTTGAAGATGTGGTTGCCTCGTCAGGCATGTTAGGCTGAGGCTGGACTAACATCTTGTCGCAACAACTTTTTGTAGGCAAGACTTTCAGCAGTGCCTCTTGACAAATTTGCACCCTATTTTGGGCCAACTGGCAGCCATCGTATTGTGATGTGGTTGTTGCCAACAACCTTGAGTGGCTTTTGTTGCTTTGCTTCGATCTGTCTCTACACGATGACTTGGAGGTGTGCAAGAAGGTTATCTTTGCTTGAGCCTGGCCCCCCTCAGGCCCTCACACGTGCGTGAGGAATTGCCAGGAAGCTTCCTAGCCTGGTTGCCAATGTAGTGCACTCAACTTGTGCACTAGCAAGCGAGCAGGTGCAAGGAACAGCAATAGCAAGAGTTAGGCTAGCGAGACATGCAAAGTCTCAAAAGCTCTAATGGCTTTATGATGCATAGAGTACTGAGAACGGACAAGCACAAAGCATGTATACCTGTCGCGGCGCACGGCATGTGACGCTCGCAGTAGTGTTAGTTTGTCCTAAACCGGCCCAAAACCATTGTTTTGGCCGCAACTCAACGCACAAGCATCCAATCACAACACCGTCTAAACTCAGAAATGTAGAATCTCGAGCCGAAGGCTAGGACTGGTCACACGCATAGGTCCAGCATCGATTAGTGGACACGCAATGTAGAACATGCATGTTGGGCACAAGACCTAGTCCACCGAGAAAACTCTAGCGACTGCACACCAATAAGCACCCGAGACGCCATGGCACCTGTCTGACAGCTGCTGGTAAATGGAGCCACCACCCGTGGGTGATCTTGCGCCAGCTGGGTCAGCATCAAGGATCTGCACGAGCATGGACACGGCCGCGTGGTCACAGTAAGCTGTACAAACAGATGGGAACAACTCACATCACAACACTCCCCCATGACCCGATGGTACGCATGTCCATACACGTGCAGAACTGAGAAAAGTGCGCAACGAGATGCTCAGCAGTCCATACTCACACACCCCACTCTCAACCACTCTCTGGCAAAGGGTGGAGCCCGACAGAACGAATGGCCACCGCGAACTTTCCACGCGCCAGTGCTTTGGCAAGGAAGTCCGCCCGCTACATGTTCATGCCGACCCAGATGACGGAGTGAGAAAATGCGTGGAAGCTTCCTAACAACACAACCGCTGACTAGGCGTCAGTGCCTGGTCAGAATGTGACGACAGTCACAGGTCGTGCACACAACGGCAAGGATTTGGCTAGGAGACACAAGACAAAGTGTCAGAATGCTTCCATAGCATATGCAGAGAGAGATAACAAATGATAGGTCCAAGGCATAAGTGGGGACACTTGCCTCATACCCACTGTCTTCGCAACAAAAGAACGTCGTACCCACTTTTCGCAGAAAAAGCATGGGAGGGCCACTTTTGCAGAAACATACGTATAACGTCCACAATATGTACAGAAGACTTCCGATGGCCACTGTTAAAGACAAATACTTCGGACGTCCACCGTGCCAAAAATCGTATGGAGGACGAACTTATTCTCCGCATACCCACTTTGACACCACCGAAATACGCTTGACGACATGCTAAGGAAACCTTAATCACTGACGACATCGGGAATTAGGTCCCGTATGCTAATACGTTTCCTTTTTCAAAAAAACATATATCGAGAGTTAAAAACGACTTACATGCTCATTTTGCATATCTATTAACACGTTTTTGCAATGAATGTATTGGTCTATTATTCTTAAGTATGTAAACTGTAAAATACGGCCGACGTCGGAACACCAAGTCAAAAGAGTTTGGCATGATTTATTTTCGTTGTGCTATGTGTTCAAATTTCTCTCTGTATGAAAAAGTAGCGAAGTAAAAGTCGTAGTAGGAAGAAATAGCAAGAATAGACACGCACTTTTCTCTTTCTACTGCTTCATCCTCGTCTTATGTCTGATTGAAGGATCGAACGTCCACAAACCGGAGACACTATGAAGTTGCTCTTCTTCGGTTGTTTGTGATCGACGACGATTTGGAAAAAAAAGAAAGAGGTCTCGCTTCTAGCTTACCAGCGTGCGATGCCTCGTGCGATAGGCCATGCGAGTTTTTCTTTATGCGCACAACTGTCCCACGGTGTGCGCAATGGAAGTGCGCACCATGCCAACGAGGACCGACGGGCTGGCTGGCGGCAGCAAGCTAGCCCTGCTTGACTCCCTGTTTGGCTAGTCCTCGTCGGCAAATGCCAACGAGGACTATCGGGTTGTCGACCGGACGAGGTCCGATCGACAGCTCGCCATTTTTTTTGGCGCTCTTCTCAAGTCGACGACATCCACATGAGACATATGCCCAAAACCAATTGACGTCGACGTCGACTCGGCGTACATTTTTGCGCTGAAAAAATAGACGTGTAACAAACAGATGGGAAGCTTGGCCCACTGGGCCAAAACCACGATAGTTGAGGGTCTCCGACCCTCAACTCATCCCATCCGTCGTCCACAGGCCAGGACCCACGTTCGAGCCACGTGGCACACCTCGCGACCGTGGATGACCACGGTCGCGTTATGTGCTCGCTCCCAACGCGATCAAGCAAAAAGCCCCTCGATCATGTGTGGGAGGAATATGGCGCACCCAACTAACGCGACCAGCGGCCCATGTCCGGCGAGGGAGAAAAGAGAGATTGTTGAGTGGATGTTAATGACACCCCCACTGTTTCACGTACCAAAAAGGCGACTACTTGTTTGTCGAAATAGAAATGTTAGAAATTTGGTCACGTAAAACAACAATGAACATAGGACAAAATAAAACATGACATGTAACCAATGAAACTTAAGAAATCATACTTCGGATACCCACAGTCGTTGAACTAATTTACCCTAAACCGGTGTAGCATGCATGTTTTCGCAATAGTGGGTGCGCCATGCATGATCTGCAGGAGTATGGACACGGCCGAGTGGTCACAGTAAACTGTACACGAACGTCACAAATCACAACACTCCCCCATGACCCGATGGTACGCATGTCCATACACGTGCAGCACTGGTACAAACACAATAGTGAGTGACATAAATAGATGAGGCACAGATGCACATCCCACACTCAACCACCCTCAGGCATGGGGCGAAGCCCAACAGAACGAATGGCCACCAGGAACTTTCCGCGAGCTAGTGCCTTCGTAAAAAAATCAGCACGCTGCATGTCATTGCCAACCCACATGACGGAGATCACGCGTCACTCCACCAGATCATGAACGAAGTGATCCTCAACCGCAATGTGCTTTGTGCGAGCATGAAAGACACCGGAGTTCTCTGCAATGGTGAGAGCACTCTGGTTGCCGCAACGCAGCACAATGGCGGGTACTGAATGCCCAAGCTCAAGAAACAAGTGTTGCAACCATACTGCCCCAGCAGCCCCTGCGCCCAAAGCAACGTACTCTGCCTTCGACGAGCTACGTGCGATGCAGCCCTGCTTCTCGCTTCGCCAAGACAGAGCGGTACCACCGAGCAGAAACACGTAGCCAGTACGGCTGTGCCCATCTGGGCTCCAAGCCCAGTCACTGTCAGTGTAGCCGTCAAGGACCACCGAACACTGTCGACAAAAACAGAGTCCGAGGTACGGCGTGGAGACCACGTACCGCACCACTCGCACAGCCGCATGCCAGCAGACGCAGGTGCTGGTGCAGAAGGAGGCGTGGGAACAGAGATACGTGTGGGGTGTGAAACAGGCTGGACAGGCGAGATCTCTGGACCAATGGCAAGGATCGCTGGATCATCAAGGGCCGGAGAATGAGAGGTGGCTCGAGCGGACACATCAGCCTGATGAGGGATGCTCGCTGACGTGGAAGTCTCCCCCATCCGCCGAGAACCCTCACAGGAGGGAACATGGGTGGCAGAGAGTGCTGTGATCGAAGTCAAGTCACGGTAGGTGAGAGACTAAAAAAACAGCACGTCGCGGGACTCAATGACGCGACGACGAGTAGGGTCCCAAAAGCGCCAAGCCTTCAACCACAGGGAAATGCCTATGAAGACACACAAGCGGCCCCGAGGTGAGACCTTGGACCCCTGCGCGTCCTCGGTATACCACACGGAGGCCAGGGAGCCCCAGACACGAGCGAGACGAAGGTCAGCACAGTGTCCAAACCGAAGCTCGTACGGTATGATATGGTCGGGAAGTGGACCGTGCGGGAGGCGGTTCCAGACCCAAGTCATGTAGGCAAAAGCCTCAAAGACAAAAGACTCCGGGAGACAGCACTCAGACCGCATGGCATGAACCGCATCCTCCATGGTGCGGTTCCAGCGCTCAGATACACCGTTCAGCTGGGGGGTAGCAGGAGCGGAGACCTGGTGAAAAATCCCGTGCTCAACAACAGAGGAGTCCATCTCGCCAAGGAACTTGCCGCCGCGATCCGAGCGGAAGGTATGTAGCGTGTGGCGGGACTGACGCTCAGCCATCACTAGCCAGAGTCGAACCGCAAGGGCGGCGTCGCTCTTCTGATGCAGGCTGTAGACCCACCGCATCCGGGTAAAGTCGACAGTTAGAGTCAGAACATACCGGTCCCTCTTGGACCAGGACTCGATCGAGAGAGGGCCGAGAAGGTTTGAGTGAACCAGGTCGAGAGGTCGAAGCGCTCGGGAACGAGAGTCAGGGTAGGTGCACCGGTGCATCTTCCCCTGAGCGCAAAAACGACAGTCAGTCTTGGGTGGCTTCTCGAAAGAAGCCACGTCAAGACCGAGAGCGGGCTGTATCCGAATGAGCTTCGACACAATGTCGGAGCCCACGTGACACAGACGGAGGATCTGGAGATCACCAATGACTGGTGATCTCCAGATCACCAGTCATTGGTGATCTGGAGATAGAACACCAATGACAAAGACACAACCGGAGGAAGAGGAAGAGCAAGGGGAGGAGGGCCGAGCGATGAGATACACATCATCTATGACTGAAGCACGCAGGATGACACTGCCGATGTCAGTAGCAGTCACAGTCGCTGAGTCAGCGGTATGCTCCACAGAGAGACCCACCAAGGTGCAGGCACACACAGAAAGCAAGCTGAGCTCAAGATCAGGCATAAACAACACGTCGGAAAGGTACAAGGGGCCAGACGGACCATCGAAGCATACAACTCCAACACCATGGATTGGCAAGGACTGACTAGACCCTGTACGAACGGAATGGACAGACGTGACAGGACCGAGAACAATAAAGTCACTACGACGGCACGTCATGTGATGGGTGGCACCAGAATTGATGATCCAAGTGCCACCGGAGTCACGGCTGGTGGACGTCACTGTACAACGAGCAATGGAACACTCGGCATCAGAGGGACGCTGAGCCGTCAGTGGGGAGGAACGACGCACAGCACAAAGATGAGACTTCTGAATCCACTCGGTGCAGTCAGGCCCATCATCATCACATGCAGACTATGCTCCCCCACACACGTCGTCACGAGCCACAGGAACGGACAAACAAGCAGTCTGTGAACCAACCGACGATGACAACACACATGCACCTCCCTGAAAGCGGAGCGCCAGAAGGTGGCAAAGCTCGGCGATGGTGCGGTCGCGCGGGTCCGGATCGCTGCTGCTCGCCGGTGAGGAGGCAGGAGCTACTGCAGTCGTGGCCGCCGCGCGTCCGAAGGAGGATGCGGGTGACGTGCCCGACGTGGAACGGAGAGCATGAGCAGCCTAGAGCCCACGAGTGATCCGTGCTCAGTCAAGCGGCTGTTGGCACTCGGTGTAGCGATGGGCGCCTCCATAGTTGTAGCAGTGCACAGAACGGCCACTGCTACCACTCGATGACGATTGCTGCTGACCTGATCCACGCTTCCTATTCTTCTTCTTCCCCAGGGCGGTTGCTGCAACGCCCTGTGTCTGCGTGGGTGTAGATGGGGTTGAAGAGGAAGAGGAAGATAAGGAAGTGATGGAGGAGGAAGAGGGAGACTGCAGGAGAGAAGATGGTGGTGGTGCGATGGCTGCTGTAGCGAGGGAAGTCTCTTGATGGGCTACGGCTGCCTCGCGGGCTGAGGTCACCTGAAGGAAGAGCTGATGCGCCCAAGGAAGCAGCTGTAGAGTGGCTGAGAAGGGCTCGAGGACAGCGTCGCTGTACCGTGTGAAGATATCGGTGTACTCGAGGCGAACTCCGAGCATAATCGTACGAAGCCCCCATAGCTGTGTGCCTCCTGAGGTCCCCAAGCGCGTGTAGATGCGCATGGCGCGTCGCGAGTAGTCCTCTACAGGCTCTGCAGGCCCCTGACGGAGCAAACAGAAAACACGAATGTGTGATGCACGAGTGGCGTGCGTCTCTGCGGCTAGCAGGGATGAGGCCAGATCCCAACCTCCACTGGGATCGGCGCCGGTGCCTGTGCCGACCTCGCCAAGGAGGGGGCGGAAGTCAACAACGGTCTCGCGTGGCATGGCGTAGAGGAGTCCGCGCATGGCCTGGGCTGCTGTCAGTACCTGTGCTGGGTTTGTAGGCTAGTATGGGCTGTGGTAGTAAGGCCACACGCCCTCAGAAGTAGACCACACCTGAAACAGGATCTCCGAGCAGTCGAAGCCATCCTCACTGATGTAGCGTGGAGGTGGTGCCTCTAAATCCTTAGGCTGCCGCTCCGTGGGGAGAGCAACCACAGGCTGAGTAGGACAAGAGACGGGAAAGACTCCTAGAAGAGGATGGTCACCAGGGTAGTCGGGTGACGATTGTATCGGGGAAAACGGAGGAGATCGGGTTCCCGTCTGCAGCTGACGGAGGCGCTCCTAAAGAACTCGAATCTCCTGAGCTGGGGAATCATCCGTAATGCCTGGCATGAGTGGCTCATCATCAAGGAGGTCAGCAGGTGATGGGACATGTCGAACGTCTGTCACGGGTGCCTGAGCCGACTGCTGGGTAGAGACCGCGACGCCGGCAGCTCCCTCAGAAGCCCATTGAGGAGTCGTGGACTGAGCACGCAGAAGCTTAGTCAGCGTGCAAATAGCGTCAGTCGGCTCTCTCTAGAGGCGACGCATCTCATCCTGCTGGCTTTGCAGATCCTCAATGGCCTGCGAGCGTGGACTCAGTACACCAGACGAAGAGGAGGGGTCGCCTGGTCCCTTCTCCTTGTTGTCGGACAGGCTCATGTCGCCACTCAGTATGGGGCGACAGGTCAAGTTTGTCGGATTTCAAAACCGTCAGTGTTTCTCGATAAGTTGAGACGCTGGCAAATTTTGACTGTCCGGCAAAAAAATTGGCGAAGTACGGTGCTGACGTCAGCAGGTGGTTGCTGATGTCAGCACGAACTGATGACGTCAGCAAACAAAATTGCTGACGTCAGCTCACATCCCCTCCCTTTTTTTTCTTTTTCTTTCTCGCGACTCTTCGCAAGCGTGCAGCCGCTCCGTGGCGGCTGCGCGGAAGCTGTGCAGCAGCTTACGCTTAGCTACTGCTACAGATGTGCTGTCAGCTGCAGCAGCAGCTGTGTAGCTGCGTATGCAGTGGTGGCAGCAGCGGCTGCACTACTACTGCTACTACTGATGCTGCTGCTGCGCGCTACGGCTACTGCTCGTTGCCGTCGTCGCGCACTGCTGCTACTGCCACTGCTATGCTGCTGTTGCTGCTACTGCCACTACTGCCCTGCTGTTGCCGCCGCGGCTGCCGCTGCTGCTGCTGCGATGCTGTTGCCGCCGCTACTGCTGCGCTGCTGCTGCCACCGCTGCTGTTGCGCTGCTACTGCCGCTACTGCTGTTGCGCTCCTGCTGCCGCCGCTGTTGCTGCTGCCAATGCGGCTGTGGATGGCGGCTACGCTCACTGCAGCCGCTACGCACCGTTGTTGCTGCTGCTACACTGCTGCTGCTGCCTCTGCTGCTGCTGCTGGCACGGTGGCAACAGCGCTGCTGCGATCTCACGTGGTGGGTGAGGGCTGCGGTGACGGCAACTGGTTGTCTCCGACAGGCCCCAAGGAATCTGCTACAGCGGTGACTCTCACTGCTGCTACTTTGCTGCGTCTCTGGTGCGCAGCTCAGTGAGAACTGTCTCGCTGCTCTGATACCATGAGAAATTGCGTGGAAGCTTCCTAGCAACACAGCCGCTGACTAGGCGTTAGTGCCTGGTCAGAATGTGACGATAGTCACAATTCGTGCACACAACGGCAAGGATTTGGCTAGGAGACACAAGACAAAGTGTCAGAATGCTTCAATAGCATATGCAGAGAGAGATATCAAATGACAGGTCCAAGGCATAAATACCTGCAGCGGCGCACGGCGGGTGTCGCACGCGGCAGTCCAAGAGCTGTCCTAAAACCAGCCCAAAACCACTGTTTTGGCCGTAACTCTGTGCACACATGTCAGAATGCTACGCCGTCTGAACCTAGACGTGCACAATCAAAAGACAGACGCTACGACTGGTGACATGCATGCATCCATCATCAGACGGTGGACATACAAGGCAAAAACATGCAAATAGGGCTCATGGCCAGTCCGTCGAAAGACGCCTGCAAGCTGTAGAAAGGACAGCAGAGAGTCCCGGGCTCTGGAACGGTAGTCGGCCAACTCCAAGCCGGTAGTCCGCCGCAAGTCGTCGCACCGGTGTCACCAGGGCCCGCCTCAGTGATCTGCACGAGTATGGACATGGCCGAGTGGTCACAGTAAACTGTACACAAACGTCACAAATCACAACACGGA
The DNA here is from genome assembly GCA_023375785.1 of Penium margaritaceum. Classification (NCBI taxonomy): domain Eukaryota; kingdom Viridiplantae; phylum Streptophyta; class Zygnematophyceae; order Desmidiales; family Peniaceae; genus Penium; species Penium margaritaceum. Next base: position 9,143 of record SZWC01016597.1, on the reverse strand, counting down.
GATCACATGTCGCTCCACAAGATCATGCACAAAGTGATGCTAAACAGCAATGTGTTTCCTGCATGCATGAATTAAATCAGAGTTCTCTACAGTGGAAAGAGCACTCTGGTTATCATAACACTGAACGGCTCAAGGCACAGACTCACGCAACTCACAAAGCGGACGCTTCAACCACACTGCCTCAACACCCCCAAACCCTAGCGCAACGTACTCAACCTCTGATGGGCTACATGCGATACAACATTGCTTGCCATTGTGCCACGACACAACGATGCCACCCAACAAGAAAATGTAGCCAATCCAACTGGGCGCATCATGGCTCCACGCCCGGTCACTATCTATGAAGCCATCGACTACCACCAAATACTCTCGTCAAAACCAGGGCCTGCGGTACAGTGTGGACACCACATACTGCACCACTAACACAGCCACGTGAAGGGCTGTCGCCCCGGGACACTATGAAAATTGTGCGAGGTTGACGGTGAAGGCAACGTAGTGGCCAAGTACATGAAAGAGCCAATCAGGCGTAGGTACAAGGTCACATCCATTGTCTCCCCCAGCTATACTAAATCATCCACCTGTAGAGCATCTTGCTCGTCAGGTGTGATGGGGATGGAGGCTATGGGAACTGCACCAAGGAGGTCAAGAAACTGCTCCCCCACAACGCGGGCGTAACGTGCTCGATGCAGCAAGAGTGTCACCCACTATAATCGCGTACGATCTCCATCCCGAGGAACACAGGCACAGAACCAAGGTCCATCATCATGTAGGTAGCCTCAAGGACAACCTCAGCCTCCTTTACAACCTCCATAAACGGAGATGCAATCATGAGGTTTTCCACCTACACCAGGATGGCGGTGGAGCTCTCAGCAATCTGTTAGAGAAAGAGGAACGGGTTGGCGTCACTCTGTACATAAACGGCACGTGTCAGTGTGCCGGTGATCTTTTGGTTCTAGCACGTACATGACTGTTTCAAGCCGTGCAAGGCCTTGCGAAAGCCCAAAACTTCTCACCAACCTTGAAACTAGGTGGCTTGACCATGTAGATCTCCTCATCTAAGGTGCCATGGAGGAACGGGTTGTTCACATCCATCTGGTGCAGTCGTGGTGAGAAACAACCCTGAACAGAGCATGAGCGATGATCATGCATTCAACAGGTACGAAGAAGTCAATTAAATCTACACCCTCCATCTTTGAGAATCCCTTGGCCATCAAGCGAGCCTTGTAACGATCCAATGTGCCATCAGAATTCACCTTCTTGTGAAAGACCTACTTGACATGTGTAGCATCCCGCCCAAGCGGAAGGCTACACAGGACGAGCTGTGACTGCAGAGATTGTGAGAGGCATGAGACGAGGTGTGCCAGAGCATACCGACATAGGCACATAATTAGGTGTATTGGAGATGACCGGCACTTGCACAGAGGCAAGAAGGAAATGACACTGGCATGCGAGCAGGCATGCAAGTAGGTGTGCCAAAAGGCACTAAGATTGGCATAGGAGTAGGTGTACCAGAAGGGACTGAGAGAAGCACGGGAGCAAGTGTGCCACAAGGGATTGAGACTAACACGGGAGCATGTTTTTCCAGAAGGGACTAACATTAGCACAAAATCAGGTGTGCCACAGGAAGCCGACGAGGCCACTGGAGCGGCAGGCATAATTGTCGATTCATCTTCAGTCGGAGACCGTACCACACGTGAGAAGGCCCGGACAGACCCGTCTGTAGGTCTAGACTCTCCCATCCGCCGAGAAGCCACATAGGTGGGAATGTGGTTGGAGACTAGTGAAAAAATGCTGGATAGGTCGCTGAAGGTGAGAGCTCCAAAGAAGGGAGCGTCTTGAGACTCAACGATGTGGTGACGAGCGGGGTCCCAAAAGCGCCAGGCCTTTGATCGCGGGAAAATACAAAGGAAGGCACAAATCAGACCCCGAGGTAAGACCTAGGAATCCTGCTGGTCCTTGGTGTACTAGACACAGGCTAAAACCCCCAAATGTGACCAAGACAAAGCTTGGAGTGATGGCCAAACCATAACTCGTACGACGTGGCATGGACTAGAATAGGACCATGCGATAGGGGGTTCCAGACCCACGTCATGGTGTGGATCCAACACTCACACATGCCATTGCACTGAGTTGTAGCTGGTGAAAAGTACTGTGCTCCACAAAGAAGGTGTCCATATCGCCTAAGAACTTACCATCATGATATGAGCGGAGCGTGTGGACGGTCCGACAAGATTGGCACTCAGCAATCACCAGCCACAGAGAAACTGCTAGGATGGCATCACTCTTGTGGTAGAGCTTCTAGACCCGTCTCATCCGAGTAAAGTCATCAATCGGAGTGAGGACATATCGCCACGGATATAATAGAGACTCGACAGGGAGGGAACCGGCTTAAGAGAACGCAGTGCTTGGGAATTGGAGTTAGGGTAAGTATAGTGAAGCATCTTACCCTGAGCGCAGAAAAGACAATCGGTCTTGGAAGGCTTCTCGAAGGAATTCGCGTGAAGACCAAGAGATGGCTGAATCCAAATGAGCTTGGACACAGTGTCCAAGCTCACATGGCAAAGGCGGCCATAGAGCAAATGCTGGTGTTTTGAAAAGAGAACACTAATGAAAAACACACGTGTAGATGCGGAGGAAGGAAAGGAGGTAGAGGAAGTGGAACGAGACACATGGTACAAATCATTGACAACTAAGGCACAAAGAACAATGGCACGAGTGTTAAGAGCAGTCACAGTAGCAGAGTCGGTAGAGTACTCAACAAGGAGACGCATCCTCGTACAAGCACAAATAGAGAGCAGGCTGAGCTGTAAAGCTTGCACGAATAGCACATCGGAAATGGGCCACGACTGACTATAAAAGTACACCACTTTGACTCTATGTACAGGCAATGACTGACAAGATCTTGTGCGCACGGACCAAACCGATGCAACGAGACAGAGCACGACTAAGTCAACACGACGATAAGTCATGTGGTGGGTGGCTTCGGAGTCAATGATCCAAGTGACACTCGGCTCCCAACCTATCCTTGACATAGACAGAGAAACAGGCCATTCTGTAGTCTGCCTCTGCTAGATGCTCAGTAGAGGACTCGGAACAATGACACACAGCACAAATTTGTGATTTGTCAAGCAAGTCAATACTCGCAGGTCCATCATCATCACGAGCCAACTCAGCTCCCCTACAAATATCGTCACGGACAAGGAACACAATAGGACAAGTTATCTATGGACTACCCAGCTGTGACAACACACTCACACCTCCTTGAGTACCTGGTGCCAGAAGCTGGGAAAGCTCCGTGATCATGCAATCTCGGAGGTCCTGATCACTGCTGTCGTCTGAGATAGTTCCAGTGCCTGCTCTCGTTGTAGTAGCGACGTGACTCAAACGTGCGTTATTCAAAGGCATCCATGTGTGCGTGGCCTGGAGGCTGCATTTTATCTTGATCCATTCAATGGGCTGCTAGCACTTTGTGTAGCGGTGAGTACTCCCGCAGTTGTAGCAGTGGATGCATAAATCACCAAAAAGATGATGCAGCTCTAGAGGCTCCTCCTGGCGTCTACTACGAGGCTCCTGAACATCCCCTCAGTAAATCTGCAATCTCCCGCAGAGGGTCGGTCTGATGCAGCTCCTGGAAGCGCATCTCATCTTGCGCCCGATGAAACTCGTTGATCATAAGTGACTATGACCGTGGGCTCATACGCCTGAGGAGAAGATGGACAAGGTTTGCCAGGTCCTTTCCTCTGTCATGGACCGAAACCATGGGGCCGCTCAGTATGCATCCGAATGTGAAATTAAGTGGAATGAGAAACTACCAATATTTCTCGAGGATTTGAAATACAAGCACATAATCACATTTTGACCCTATAATGCTGACGTTGGCACATTTGATGATGACATCAGCAACAGATATGCCAGTGAAAGAATGTTGCTGTAAAAACACTGGTATAAGGTACGCTAACAAAGTTGCCCCTTTTTTGGGTTATACAATAGTCCTTTTGTACTCAAATGCTGGACCGGTTGAGGCTGCAAGAAGCTTTTCTTATTGGTGGATTCCGGTCACGGAATTTTGTTCTGGTCTTCCTCTATGGAACCCAACATCTTGTGCGCATTGTCCAAGTTCATGCTAATGGTCCTCATGGAGTATAAGTTAGTCGCATGTACCCAACTCTTTGAGAGGTGAGTATGAAAAACAGAAGACAAATAAATAGCGAGACAAAGAAGAAAATCATTCACATGAATAATCATTTTATGTTTTATGTGAATTATTCACACGGGTTAAATATTCCTATCCATCCAATATCCTCACTTCTCATGCATAGTTTTTGCTACAAAATGGATGTGTGATTTTCTAATGTTAACAATTTACAATGCGTAGTAATGTTTTTTAGTTACATACAAATCATTTTATACTATTCTTACACGAGATCTTGTGAATAAAAAGTGTAGTGTATATATCATTTTCACTGTTAACAATTGGTTGTTAAACAATCATCGGGTACTTAGGGTCCTCGAGGCCCGCATTTTCAAGAGCCAAAGCCCGGAGAAAGATATGTGGGTTCGAGTCTAGTTTGACTCTAGCCTAGAAAATAACCCTTAGCCGGATTTTAGGCAAAAGGAGTGACGCAATGGAAAAAGCCAACGTGTCACTCCTCCTCCACTCCTAGATTGTTGCTTGGATCATGTTTCCAGCATGGTAATGCCACGTGGAACAACTAGGATTACGATTCATGTCTACAAAAAATCTTTTATATGCATATGTCCATTTGTGGTACGGTTCGTCTCAGTCGAAATGCTTGAGGGGGGCATTTTCCCGGTCTCCTTGGACAACTATTGTGATGGTCTACATTTTGGGTCTACACTTAGTCACAAAATGGCCTATTGCGGTTACAGCAATGTACTTCTTTGTATTTGCAATTTGATACAACTTTTTTTTCTATAACCGGTTTGTTTGAACAAGAAAATCAATTCCTTAGTTCAATAGAGATGTACTTATTAGAGAAGTGTGAACCTGGCTCCTAACTAGTAGAAGAAAAGGAACAATCCCAAAGAATTCAATAGAAAAGGATATCAAATATGACATCCATGTTTGACACATGAAGACATGACTGACCTCGGCAAGGTGCTTAAATCTCAATATTAATCTTTTGAGTAACACAGGAGACTTTGGATTTGACCATGATGATCTTGGGCTTCACAAGAAATGTTATTGAATTTGTTTTCCAATGAATAGGAAAGGGAATGTAACTGCTTTGTCTATGTTAACATGTAGATGTAAGGTTACTATATAACCCTATGCACTATTTGCGTGTAACACCCATCTCTTGTTTGTTTAATTCCATCCGGACTCTGCATTGACGAGGGAAAGAAAAGGAGGGGGGGGGAACTCGTCATCCCCCTGCGCGGCTGGGATGGTGACTCTCACTGCTCCTTCTGGTGCTACGTCTTCGTGGAATAGCTCAGCGAAAGACTTCTCACTGCTTTGTTACCATGAGAAATTGTTATAAAGCTTCCTAGCCTTGTTGCTACTGATGCGGCAACAAAGTCCAGTTAGCCGGTGCACTAGCAAGCAAGCAGGTGCAAGAAACAGTAAGAGTTAGGCTAGGCAGACGTGCAAAGTCTCATAAACTCCAATAGCTTAGTATTGCAGAGAGGAATGAAAATTGACACAGTATAAATACTTGCCGCGGCGCATGGCGGGTGATGCAAGCGTCGGTGTCAGTTTGTCCCAAAACCATTGTTTTAACCGTAACTCTACATACAGGCATCCAAATTCAATATCATTTAAACTAGAGATGCACAATCTTGAGCCAAATGCTATGACTGGTCACATGCATAGGCATGCTATCAACCACTGGACACAAAATGTAAAACATATAAATTGGGCTCAAGACCTAGTCCACGGAGAAAACTCTAGCGACAGTAGAAAAACCACAAAGCACCGCAACAAGCACCCGGGACATTATGGTAGCGGTCTGGCAGCTGCTGGTAGGTGGAGCTACCACCCGTCGGTGCTCTAGTGCCACTTGGCTCCTCATCATGGATGAGGAGCACTAGCATGGACACGGCCGAGTGGTCAAAGTAATCCATACAAACAGACGTGGAAGACGTATATCACAATAGCATCTACACAAGCAAGAATCATAAGGGATAGCGTGGGATATTCAAGAGGAACGCGAGTGACACCATGAATTGTTGTGCAATTATCTTAGAATGGGAAAAGTGTGAGTGATGAGAGGTGGATGACAAGCTGCATGTGAGCAAGTTGACATTCGTAGAAGCATGTGGGGGGAAGAGCATGAGAGCATGAGGGTGAGGAAATAAGGGAATCCCCTTATCAATGTTTTGTGTGGGAGGTTACACTATGAGAGACACAATGTGATAGATGGTGTTGGGAAAGGTGGAGAGACTGAATAAACATGCTATAGAAAGTGAACAAGAAGCATTACAAAAGATGTTGTGATGTGTGCTAGTTTCGTCATTACATAGAGCTGACCGAGACCACTTGGCCGTGTCCATACTCATGCAGATCCCTTATGAAGACCCAACTGGCACCAGAGGGCCATCGCATGGTGATCCACCCATGTGCAGATGTAGGATTCAGGTAACTGCATGCCGAAGACCTGCTAAGGCACTCTTCCCTTTTTCTGCAGCCTGTAGAATTTTCTCGGTGGACTAGCCTTGCACCCAATTCGCATGTGTTTGCATTGTGTGCACACCAGTCAATGTTGAACCTATGCGTGTGTGTATTCCTTGCCTCTGGCTCAAGACTCTTCCTTCATGGGTTCAAACAGTGATGTGTTTTGGATGCAATTGCACTCAGTTGCAGCCAGAACGGTGGTTTGGTCCAGTTTGAGGGCAAACTGACCTGCCGTGTGTGTCACCCCCCATGCGCTGTGCAAGCTACACATTCAGTGATATTTTCAGTTGCCATCTCAATCTCCATGTTTTAGCTTTAAATCTCACGACAGTGTGCCTCTCTCCTAACCAAACCCTTGCATGTCTTACATTTGCATTGCGTGCTATTGCATCAACTGACTTGGCTGTGATTCCACGTCAACGACAGCAAGATAGGAAGCTTCCAAGAACTTTCTCATGGTATCAAAATATTTAGATAGTCCTCGCTGAGCTGCACAGCAGCAACGATGTAGCAATTGCAACAATAGTGAGAGTTACCGCTGCAACCGTGGTCCTCAGAGGACCCACCAAGTTGTTGTGGTCCGTGACAGTAGACGTAAAATTGTTTGAAAGACCATCAGGAGCAGTAGCTGATCATGCCTCCACACCGTGGAGATCCTCTACCAGTGGCCAGAGTGGTGAAAGTAGCTACAGTAGAGCATCCGCAGCAATTGGATACCAGCCAGGCAGCTTAGCAATGGCTTAGGACAAGTTGCACAATAACACAACAGCAGCAACGTGGCAGTTGTCANTTGCATTGCGTGCTATTGCATCAACTGACTTGGCTGTGATTCCACGTCAACGACAGCAAGATAGGAAGCTTCCAAGAACTTTCTCATGGTATCAAAATATTTAGATAGTCCTCGCTGAGCTGCACAGCAGCAACGATGTAGCAATTGCAACAATAGTGAGAGTTACCGCTGCAACCGTGGTCCTCAGAGGACCCACCAAGTTGTTGTGGTCCGTGACAGTAGACGTAAAATTGTTTGAAAGACCATCAGGAGCAGTAGCTGATCATGCCTCCACACCGTGGAGATCCTCTACCAGTGGCCAGAGTGGTGAAAGTAGCTACAGTAGAGCATCCGCAGCAATTGGATACCAGCCAGGCAGCTTAGCAATGGCTTAGGACAAGTTGCACAATAACACAACAGCAGCAACGTGGCAGTTGTCAGGGAATCCATGTGGTGCGGTCCCGACGTTTGTCTGATGATCTCGTGGTGGTTTACATCTTCTGTTTTGGGAAAATCTGAGAGTGAGCGTGAGCTTTCTGGTCGCCTCATGCTATGTGAGCAGGCAATTAGAGACATTCACTTTTGCAAAGGGAATAACGCGATTTTGCATTAGTTTTTTAGCATAGACATGATCACAATATTTATAAGGCAAGTCATTGTCTTTCCAACACACCAAACCGCGTGCAATTTGGTCAAGCGTAGCCCAAGTTACGCTTGACAAAGCGCAGGTCTCACCCACCACAGAAATACCTAACGCTTCCATGGTGCGCACACGCCATGGCGCCTTCTTTCACATGCGAGGCGCCTTTCCCAAGGTGCAGACCCCATTTCACATGGTGTAGGGGTCCCCTGCACTGTTTCCATGCACCTCCTCCACTTCCAGGTCGAGTTTGGTGATGGGGTGTGACGAGGTTTGAAAGCTGTCCGTGGACCTATAGTCAGAATTTTGGCGGAAGTCCCCAACTAACAAAACGTACTACTGAGTTTCGGATGCCGAGCCAGGATTTTGGCCAAGTCCCTCAGTAACAAACTGCAGTACATGATCCCGTGGATTATCCACCGAACGCCTTGGTAGACCTTCTGGAGAAAAATCTCCACATGGTACTTTGGTTACTCGGTCCGGTCGATTATCCACCGGATTTCGAGTCGCAGTCGGCTCCCAGAGTCTCTGTGCACACCCCAACTTTGGAAGGCCATATCTCCCTTGATACTTGTCCGATTCCGGTGAAAAAACTTGCACCGGATTCAGCGACTTGTCAACATTCAGGAGAAAATATCCATTTTAGGATCCAAGCAATCCTCGAGCCGCTCATTCTGCCGGCGCGTATTTTCCGCGGAGCCGCAACGTAGTGGCCAAGTAGTTGCCGTAGCGGAGCCGCAAAGCAACAGAGTTGCAGAGCAACAGAGAAGCAGAAATGTAGTAGCAATGCGACAACAGGATTAGCTGCTATTGCAGGAGTGTAGTAGCAGTTTTACATGAGTTTTTCAGCTACATTGTGTTGTTGCACAGAGGCTGCACCAAAATGGGGCGAAGAGGTCACCCCCTCATCCACGCCCGTGAGAGTTACGCAAAAGATGACTAAAAAAAAAAAAGTAAGGATGTAGGAAACGGCCAGGGGACAGCATCTAGAGGGGAAGTCTCAGGGTCCCAACCCTGCTGACATCAACGTCACGTCTCCTGATGTCAGCATCCCCTTGCTGATGTCAACAGAGTGACTATGGACATCATAAGTGTAG
>SZWC01016596.1:52449-64225 GCA_023375785.1 Penium margaritaceum | reverse complement strand
GATATAGATATAGATATAGATATAGATATAGATATAGATATAGATATAGATATAGATATAGATATAGATATAGATATAGATATAGATATAGATATAGATATAGATATAGATATAGATATAGATGGTACGTGGAAGACTCTCCACCGGGCTCGTTCGGGCGGTGCAAGATTCCATAGCAGCCCCCAGATGGACAGCGCAGGTCGTGTGGGACTGGTGCTTCACCCTGTGGGTCTGGCGGAAAGCCCACCCGCGGGACTGAGCGCTGACCAAGGGTGCGGTTCCACATCCTGAGGTGATCGTTAAAACTTCAAAATTGAGTACTTTTAACAAAAATTTCCTCTACCAACGGTTGGGATCGAAACGTCCGTACGTCGATTCACGGCGATGCCTCCGTCGATTCCCGCCCAGTCCGCCCCTGTCCACCGACTGGGGTTGGCTGCGGTGGGCTCCCCTGTGGGCTGGAGCCCATCGGAGCCCATCGGAGCCCACCCACCCCATGGGGTGGGTGGGCTCCGGTGGTCTCCGCTAGTGGGATTTCAGAGAGAGAGCCATCGGCCGATGGCCCAACGGAAGCGCGAGCTGGGGTCCTGAAGCCATCTGAGAGCACGGCAGTACGGACGCGGCCATCGGAACCGTCCGAAACATGAATTGTTGTGGTTTTCACAGTTTTAACGACCTCCTCAGGTGGTGAGACCGCACCCTAAGTGCCACGCCTTGGTATGTGCGCCGGGACGGTGGCGGGCGTAGGCGCGGAGGGTGTGGAGGGCGCAATGCCGGTTCCACACCACGACCTGCACCCTGAAGCCCTAAAGGGAGCGAGCGTGCGCGAGAGGGGAGGGCAGGGCGAGATGGCAGCATCCGACGCGGGGCCGGGGGCGTCCTTGCCTGTTCTGGCTGGTCTGCTTGCTGCGGCTGCAAAGGCACCTGGGCCCTCTCATCCAGGCACAGGCATTCCGGTCGATGTGGGCGTACATCCTGAGCTGCAGGGCAGTACTGGGGCAGGGGACCTTGGCACGGACGGTTTCTGCCTGGGAGTGGTGGGCGGCGCTGGATGGGAGTCCTATGGTTCGCGTCAATGGAGCACTAGTGCGGGAGCGGTGGAGGACCTGGAAGAGGCGTTGCAGATGTGGGACAGCCACCGGCACAGCGCGTTGGCTGCTGCCGGAGCAGCTGCAACGTCGTCGTTGCCGTCGGCGTTGGCAAGCACAGCAGCACAGGCGAGTGTCAGTGGAGCCCCGCAGGCATGTGCATCTGCTTTGGGAAATGCCGCAACCAGCACCCCAGCTTCTGCTCTCGTGGCTGTGGACGGCCGTTCTGGTGTTGGTGGCGGTGTTGGTGTTGGTGTTGGTGTCGGCGGTGCCGCAGCAGGAGAATCAGGAGGAGGTTGGCTGCCGCACTTGTCTAGTAGCATGTGCAACACCGTCGGTGGAAGAAGCAGCGGCATGGCCAGTAGTAGCAGCAGGGATGGAGGTGGGAAGGCAAGCAAGCACCCACCAGCGCTGGAAAACGCCCTGGCAGACATTCACACCCACACTGCCGCTCCTCTGCCTTGCCCTTCTCCACCGTCCGCACCCCCTCCTGTTCCTTCCCTGGCTCCCATCCCTCGTCCTCGTCCACTTCATCCCTGCGCTCCCATTCTCCCTCGCGCTAACTTACCTTCCTCCACTCCCCTTCCTCCGCATGCCCCTGCACCTCTCCCTCCTCTCGCCAGTGTCTCCCAAATCGATGTTGGTGCCGGAATGGGTCTCGTGAGGCCCACAGCCACAACATCGGCAGAAACTCTCTCTGCAGCAGCAGACGGTGCGGAGGCAGGACCACGACCAGCCCCAGCCGCAGGGGTGGGCAAACCAGAGCCTGCAAGAATGTGGGAGGCGGAGGAAGCAGTCGCCAACGGTGGGCCTCTGAATGCGCAATCCGTAGGCGGCGGCAACGTCGACGGCATCCCCGACTACCGCGCGCTTCTGTGCCAGATTCAGGGCTGGGCAGACCAGAATGCCCCCCTTATGAGCATCGGTGGCGAAAGCGGCGGAACGGGTGGCACGAACATTGAGACTTCGGCCGTCGGATTCGGAGGCATGGGCGCAGGAAAGGTTGGCTTGGGTTGGAGTGTGGATTCCAGCGCACGCTGCCACAGGGGCGGAGAACTTGTTGGCGTGGGGGAAGGCACAGACGCAGGTTGGGAAGCGGGTGCCGGGTCTCTGGCAGATCTGAGCGTTGTGATGCAGCTGTGGGACAGCCACCAGCGGAGCTCAACTGCTGCTGCTGCTGCTGCTTCTGCACCAGGAGCTGGATGCTCATGGGCGGATGCAGGCTGCGTGCTGTGGTCGCATGGTGACGGTGCCAGCTCTGCTAGTGCTGGTAAAGACGCAGGCAGTAGTCGGAGGTATGGTGGTAGTGGCGGCACTGTGCAGAGGAAAGCACACTTGACGCAGCTTTCCAACGCCCAGGCGGACGTTCACGCCCGAACTCCTGCTCCTACAGATGCTCCTGCTCCCTCCGCTCGTGCAGTGGCCTCCGTTCCACATCCGATTGGTGCTCAACTTGACCGCGCAAAGGCGGCAGCCGCACAGTCAGGATCTTTCTGCCCGCCACGATCGTCAGGTGCTCCAGCAACTGGACCGGCGCCAACGGACCTCGCAAGGCTGCTGGAGGCAGCAGCAGCGTCGTACAGCAGGCCTTTGCCGCCGAAATCCATGGTGGGCGTCAGCGGCAGCAGCACTATCCCTCCTGACCGCCACATGCTTCTGTTCGAGAAAAGCCCACTCCTGTCCGATAGCAGTCGCGATGGTGCAGGCTGCGTCGTAAGCAGGCCCATCCACGAACTCGCTGGAGGCAGTGCCTTTGCTAGCAGCGATGAACAGCAGCACTGGCAACGGCGGCAGCTGGAGCAGCAGCAGCAGCAGCAACAGCAGAAGCAGCAGCAGCAGCAGCAGCAGCAGCAGCAGCAGCAGCAGAAGCAACGTCAGCAGCAGCAGCTTCTGGTGCCGCAGCAGCAGCAATGCCAACTGCACCAGCAGCACCTGCACCAGCAGCACCAGAAGCAGCACCAGCATCAGCAGCAACTGCAACAACAGTGGCAACAACGGGAGCAGCAGCAGCAGCAGCAGCAGCAGCAGCAGCAGCAGCAGCAGCAGCAGCAGCAGCAGCAGCAGCAGCAGCAGCAGCAGCAGCAGGCCTGGCAATTGCAGCCGTTTGAGAAGAACATGCATCAGAAGCAACAACCATGCCATCAGTATGACCAGCTTGAACACCAGAGCCAGCATGACTACCGCCAGCAGGCCCAGCAGCAGTCCCTTAGCATGAGTGGCAGCAATTGGCAAAACCCATTGCTGCNCAGCAGCAGCAGCTGCAGCAGCAGCAGCAGCAGCAGCAGGCCTGGCAATTGCAGCCGTTTGAGAAGAACATGCATCAGAAGCAACAACCATGCCATCAGTATGACCAGCTTGAACACCAGAGCCAGCATGACTACCGCCAGCAGGCCCAGCAGCAGTCCCTTAGCATGAGTGGCAGCAATTGGCAAAACCCATTGCTGCTGCCATTGCAACCGAGGCAAACTGACAAAGAGGAGGCTCCTCTTGCACATCGTCTGGCTGACATCCTCCGAGGCTTAGAAACACAGAAGCAAAAGCGGCAGCCGCAGCTCCAGCAGCAACAGCAGCAACAACAGCAGCAAGAGCAGCAAAAGCAGCAGCAGCAGCAGCAGCAGCAGCAGCAGCAGCAGCAGCAGCAGCAGCAGCAGCAGCAGCAGGAACAACGGCAGCAGCAGCAGCAGAAGCAGCGGCAGCAACAAGAAAAATTATCACCACTGCAGGATGGCGGGCTCGTAGACCTGCATGATGGCCTGCTGGTGAGCCAGGGGCAGCTGGAACAGCTGGAGCACACGACGAGAGTGAAGCGATACTGCCACAGCGGCAGCAGGAGCAGCTTGGTGGGGCAGAGTACAGAGGAGCTGGCACAGCAAGGAAAGCAGGAGCCCGCGCTGGTCCACAGCGGCCACTTTGTCACGTTTGTGTCAGAGAAGCAGCCAAAGGAGCAGGAGCAGGAGGAACAGCCACTGGTGCAGCTGCAGTGCGGGCATCACCAACTCGACCGGCGGAGAGCGGCAAGTAGGATTCATGCCATGCAACTCGGCATGCGGCTGAGTCATGCTCTTGCTTCATCGTGGCGTGGTCCAGGAAACCTGGATCCTGTTGCACTGTGGTGCATTGTGACGCCACAGGACGTTCTGAAACGCCTCACGTTGATTTCTGTTGCTGCTGCTCGTGCTGGAAGTGTTGGTGGTGGTGGTGGTGGTGGTGACGGTGGTTCTGGCTTGTATGCGGGAGTGCATGCACGCAGCAGTACTTCACCATGGTGGATGCAGCAGCAGCAGCATCAGCAGAAGCATGCGCGGAGGACAGCGCTGGAGCTGACGCTGAAAGGCGCGGAGAAAGCCGCAGGTGGCGACGCCGCAGTGGTTGCAGCGGAGTCGGCGCTGGTGCCAGCGTTCCCAATGGCACGAGTGGAGCTGTCGATGGAGGAGACGAAAGCATTGCTGGTGGAGTATGCTCTGGCGCTCACTGGAAAAGACCAGGTGCGTGCGCCAACAGTCTCGTGCAGCGGCTGAATTTCTGGACTAGGGAAATTGTAAGGTTGAGGGAGAAATGTCAGGTTCAGGGAGAATGAAAGGATCAGTAAGAAATGTGAGGGTGGGGAAAATTGTGAAGTATCAAGGAACAGTGTTGAAAACCAGGAAGCATGGGAGGACCACGGTTTGATCAAGGAACACGAAAGATTACAATGGCAGGAATATCTTGAGGACTAGGGTCAGTAAAAAATACACTGATCAGTCCAAGTGTAAGGAACAGGCAAAATTTGAGGGCCAGTACAACGAGCACCCTTTGCTGGTTCACAACACTGTCATGCACTCTGTCACCAATGAAGGAGGAGATGACGTCTCTGTGAGTGGAATGGAAGTGGACAACATAGTGACACTGAATCACGTGGCCATAAATCCTACAGCCTACGGGATTCAGGCCCGCTTTCTTCCCTCACTGGCCTTTCCCCGGAGGTCCTCTACACCCGGTGGATGCTCCCACTCCATCTGCAGATCCTGCTCTGTTGAATCCTGTCCCAGGAGGAGCGCATTGGGGATCCCTCCTCCAGCAATGGCCGTCGCTTGCGGCATTGGGGGCACTGGTGGAGTGTCGCCCACGAGCTTCGGCTGATGGCCGAGGTTATGTTGGAGCGTAGTGCTGTTAAACGATTCACGATTCGATTTAATCGAATCGAAAATCGAAAAAATCGACCTGTCGATTCGATTAACTTGATCGGTCATGACGTCATCGATTCAAAATCGAATCGGATTAGGAGGGCCAGGGGGGCAGATCGTAATCGGATCATAGCTTGGTGTGTACTTTCGATTTCATAGCAAGTGTTGCAATTTTTTTTTGGTGCAATGTCATAGGCCACCTCTCACTACATGCTTTAACCTGCATACAAGCAAGCCATTCATTTCCATGACAAGAACAGGGCGAAGCGCCTGCCCCAGGAAGAGCATTTTTTAGTGCAGAAATACAAATGACTAATCTAGAAAGTACAAATAGCAATGAGCATGCAACTTCTGCATCACAGCCTAACTTTGCACTCATTCCACATCATCCAACCCGTCCTCCATCCCCTTGCCTACTTCACTGCCGGACAGTGAGTTCAGTGCTGCATGCACCGCATCATTGGGGACATTGTCACCCATGAGGTCATCCTTGTCAGCAGGTGCACCAAGCTTGGCCTTGAAGGCCATCTGCTGCAGAAGTGGTTGCCACCCGCGCAGACATGCCACGCTCTGCATTGTGTCCTCGCCAAGGGCGTGACGACGCGGACCCATGGTGTACCCAGCGGTAGAGAAGACACGCTCGCTAGGCGCAGAACTTGCAGGAATGCAGAGGATGTCGCGGGCAGCCAGGGCCATGGTGGGGTAACGCGGCTCGAGGCGGCGCCACACCTCCGTTGGGCTGTCGAACATTCCGATGGCTGGTTCCAACTCCCAGTTGTCAAACTCGTCACCATTCAGAGGACGCACGCGCTGCGTGCGAGCTTCCAGAGCAGCAAGAAGCGGGGACTTGGCAGGGCCAGGGGGGGGAGCAGGCGCAGTTGGCACGGTGCGCATGGGGGGCGTAGCGGCGCGGGAGGCGTAGGCACTGAGGAAGCGGCGCACAGTGCAGCGAACAATGTCGGCAGACACGGAGTTGATGTCGGCGTCGTTGGCGTAATACCTGACGTTGAACCTGGGGTCGAGAACGGTGGCGACCGTGCAGTAGTCGCTGGTCAAGTTGTAGTANCCACGGTGTGCTGCAGCTCAGAGTGACGTACTTGTCGCCCTCTGCCCAGCGCTGCACCTCTGCAAAAATCTCAAGCGCCTGCGACACCGTGGACAGCATATCCCAGTCTGCACCGTTGAGTTGCCACTTCTGGCGCTCTTCCTCACGTACAACCGGGTAGTCCTCGAGGTATTGCACCCCCACTCCCTTGTTGATGATGAGCGCCTTAATCATGGCGTGCGTGGACCCCCAGCGGGTGATGCAGTCGTTCGGCAGACCGAGGCCCTTGGTGGCCTTCAGCTCCTTCCAGCGGCGCCGGCGGTCGTGTCCTCCACGGACGTGGTTGACCAAGGCACGTGCCTTGTCCACGGCGCCCTTGACTG
Organism: Penium margaritaceum; assembly: GCA_023375785.1. NCBI lineage: Eukaryota > Viridiplantae > Streptophyta > Zygnematophyceae > Desmidiales > Peniaceae > Penium > Penium margaritaceum. The sequence continues at coordinate 57,546 of SZWC01016596.1, read as the reverse complement.
TCGGGTGCTGCAGCAGTGCGTCAACGCCGAGGTTGACGCAGTGACAGAAGCAATTAAACCACATCATGGAGTTGAAGTCCCTGGGTTTCAGCTGCGTCAGCCGGGTCATGGCAGCCTTGTTCGCCGAGGCGTTGTCGAGGGTAATGCCCGCGACACGGCTGCCCAGGTTCCAGTCCTCCCAGATGGAGGAGATGAGGGCCTCGGATATGGCTTCAGCTGACTGCGAGCCGGGAAGGTGCTTGAGGTCAAGGAGGAGTGACTGGAGCTTCCAACGGTCGTCAAACCAGTGTGCAGTCAGGGACATGAAATGCTCCAGGTTCGGGGCAGTCCAACCATCGGTCGTGAAAGCAATCTTGCCCTTCACCAACGCAAGATGGCTACGGACAACCTGCTTGGCCTGGCGGTANAACTGTTCCACGTGGATGGGGGCTGCGAGCCGTCGCAGCGCCTACACGTGGCGATGGACGTGGGCCAGCCAGTCCAGACGTAGGTAGCAGAGCCAGTGGCGACGCTGTTGCAGCCGGCTCGGTAGAAAGCACGGGGTCCTTCCCGTGCGGGCGCCTTGGCGGCGCGGATGCTGTACCCGACGTTGTCGATGGAGTCACCGAGGCAGTGACTGCAGGAACGTGGCGCTTCTTCTTCTTCTGCTTGCGCTGCTTGTCTTCCTCGTCCGAGTCAGCAAGATCCGCCATGTCCGCGTCGTCGTCGTCGTCTTCGTTGGCGTGCGCTTCGGCCGGGTCCTCCACATAGTTGTCGTCGGATGAGTATGTCTCATACTCAACATGTTTGCACTTGCGAAACTGTTTCTTCAGCATGAGGCGGGTCCGCTCCTGCGCCTTGCGCGCAGCGTTGCGGTGCATGGCTGACGTGTTGGGGGCACTGAGGACCTGGTGCAGGATCGCCAGAGTGGGGTCGGTTGCGCGGAGTTGGTCGGCCATGGTGGCGTTTGGTGAGGGGTGCGGGAGGAAGTGTCTGAGTACGAGTTGGAACCAACGTCTTGTACGTGGACGCCCTGCATGAGCGGTTCGACCACCGCTACGCGGTGCGGAGTTTTACCTGTCGATATTTCCAATACACGAAATCTGAAAGCCTGGGCGCCAGTTGGACGGTGCTGCAGGCATGATAGGAGTTGTCATGCAACATTACATATAGTTGAGAGTTTTGTCGGAAAAATAAAATTCGCACACTCAAACATGAAGGTGGCGGACGAACCGCGGCCCCGAATTATGAATTTGGCGAAAACCGGAAGCGTTTGTCAATTCTACAACTCCATACTAGTCAGTGCGACGTAATCGTGCAAGCGGAATAGTACGTGGGTTTGCGATGCACCGGGCTTGTCGAAAAAAATTAATGAAAACCAGGTCCATGGACCGGAAAACATGTTCGCGTCGAACGTTCGGAAGTTCAAATGTGATGGTAGCCGTAGCGCCCACGACCCTCGCTTCCTGCACACCACCATCCCCGTCGCAAAAGAAACATAATGTCGCAAACCAGAGAGGTAGACAACAAACCAGGACAGATGTCGATGCGAACCACCAGGAATGACCGGACGGCCGTTAGTCGCGAACCGCGCCGGTCTTCCGCATCGTACCGGTGGACGTGAAGACAATTGTCGTCGATTCGTTCGATGCAGCCGTTAAGGTTTTCAAATCGTCCCGTACAATTGGTGTTCCCTTATCGAAGTGGACGATTTCGCGTTATCGCTAACGATTTTCGCATGGGGTTGGCCGTAGCGATTCGTCCAGTGTGGTTTTTTTCCAAATCCGACAACGGTCGATTTTCGATTTGAAAATCGACTTGATCGTCGTTTTAGCGCAAATCGAATCGGAAGTTCCGCCATTCACCCAAATCGAGATCAAACGTACAAGCAGGTCTGCGGAATTGTAGTCGACGGTCTCGATCTAATCGATCACGATCATCCCCGATTTCCGATTCGATCGATTTTTTAGATCGAAATCGAAAATCGACTTAACAGCACTAGTTGGAGCGGTGCCTTCACTTTGAGGCGGGGGACTGGGCGGGTCTCCTTGAGGAGGCTCTGGAGCAGGTGAGGCATGGGCCTTGGTTGGCTCGGCCCGCCACCTGGTAGGCAGCGGCAGAGCAGGGGGTGGTTGCGGCAATGGCGCAATAGAAGGCGGGGAGCCTGGTCCACACGGGGGCGCTCTCCCGGGCCATGCGGCTGTTTGAGGATGCCCCGCCCGTGGCGGGCACGGCTGCTACTTTGGTGGCACTCTGGGAGCATCACCCCCCAAAGCGGCCTCACACCCCGGAGTGGGTCCATGGGTTCGAGGACCTCGCACGGGCCAGCACCGATCTGATCACTAAGGAGCTGGTCGCGGAGGCATTGCGCGAGGCGCCGCGGTGGTCCAGCGTGGGGCCCCTCGGCCTCACCATGGACCTCCTTCACGATCTCGTCATTGACTCCCCCTCTGCCCTGGCCAGCGTCCGCGCCGTCCTTTGTGCCATCCTTGCCGGGTCCCCATATCAACGCATCGCCAACTGCGTGGGCCGGAGCACCCCCATCCCCATCCTCGAGGAGGAGACAGAGTAGGAGGGTGTGCACCCGATCGCGATGGGGGAGGTGTGGCTCCGGCTGGCAGGGAACCTCCTCCTTTGCGACAAGGCCAAACTCTTGTCCGCATTGCACCCCCTTCAGTACGGTGTGGCGGTTTCGGAGGAGGCGGCACTCCTGGTTGGTGTGGTCCCGGCCGTGTTGGCGTCCTTGGATGTTGTGGCTAGACATCACCACCGCGTTCAATGAGGTCGAGTGGGCCTCTGTCTTCGAGGCAGTGCGCTCGTTCGGCCTGGGGGCGTGGGTCCCCTACCTTTGACAGTTGTACGTCCGTCCTGCCCAGTTTCTCCTCTTCGGCGTGGACACCTCCACAGTCTGGGAGAGCGCTCAAGGGCTGCGGCAGGCAGACCACATGGGCCCTGCTCTCTTCGACCTAGTTCTGGGCCCGGTCCTGGAAGCGGGCTCCTGGACGCTGGTGGCGGCAGATGGCAGCTGGAAGGGCCACATGGGGCCCTTCGAGGATGACGCGACTGTATGCGGACCTCCACAACTCCTCGGCGCTTGCATGGCGGCCATGGCGGAGGAAGCGGTGCTTCAGGGGCTCCGGATGCCACCGGGGAAGTGCTTGGTGTGGCAGCGGTCGGGGGCAAAGGTGTCGCCGCCTCTCACGGACCTGCCCTGGATGCCTGAGGGGGTACAACTCTTGGGCTGAACAGTGGGGGTCGAGTCTTTTCAGGTGGAGTGGGGAGAGCAGTGGCTCCAGCAGCAGGTACGTGGCCTCAAGCAGCTTGGCCGCATGGAGGACGTTTAGGCGGCGATGACGCTCCTCCGCCTCTTCGTCGTCCCTCAGGCGGACTTCTGTGCACGAGCAGAGCCCTGGTGGCTGGAGGTCCTCGACTATTTTGACTCGGCAGTGTGGGGGATGGTTCTCTCCTTGCTCTAGCGGTCGAGGGGTCGGAAGACTGGGAGCTATAGCGGGTGGCGCAATGGCAGCTGCAGGCTACGTCGACCGGAGTCAAGGACAGTACACATCTCTCGGCCGCCTTCCGCCTTTACATTCAACTCTGGTTGGGCCTCCCCTTGGGTCACTTGGAGCAAGTGGGGCTGGATGGGTTGGAGCCGGCCGCAGTGACGGGGCCGAAGAGGGAGGGAGGGGTGTGTGGCGCGTCCACAACGCCATTTGCGATGAGCTCGGTGGTATCTGTGGGAGCATGGCCTCACCGTCCACGTCGAGCCCGCGTAGGTGTTGCCGCTACCCGGCGGCCGGCGTGTCCTGTGCCCGGATCTCACCCTGGTGGACCACGCCGCCTACACCACCTGGGTACCACCACTGTGTATGCACAGGGACAGCGGGGCACCCGGCCGGAGGCCGACGTGAAGGCGGCTGAGCGAGACAAGGAGGCCTTGTACGCGATGGCGCCACTCAGGGGGCACTACCTCCGTCTGTTGGCGTGGGAGACCCTTGGCAGCCTGGGAGACGAGTTCTAGACCTTCCTCCGCCAGCTGGCAGAGCTCTATCTAGCTCGCGGGCCCCGCCAGTGCTCAGCTGAGGCCTTTGAGCACTGTTCCCAGCGGGCGGTAGCAGTCCTCGCCTGTCGCGACTCCCTCGCCAGCGTCCGAGCCCAGTGTGCCGCCATTCGCTACTACACTGTCTCCCACTCCCGGTCCCAAGCCCCTTACGCACCGGAGGTCGCACCGGTTGCTCGGCGCGAGCGTGTGCGCCAAGCTTTGGCATTGTCTAACTTATGAGGGGCTGAGCCCGCCCTTGTTGGCCCCTTTCTTGCATGCCCACAGCACTGTGCCGTTGGTGGCCGCTTTTGTACCACGTGATTGTGCTGGTCCGTGGCGCCTTTGCATGCTCCCTTTTCTTAATACAGCTCTTCCAATTTTAAGGAAAAAAAATGGAGAAAAACAGGAAATAAAAAACCATGCTTATGCTCGGCTACCACGGGCCATCAGTGACAACGGAGAAAAGATAAAGCCCACCCCATAGAGGAGAAGTCAAAAGACCTCACATGAAAGGGTTTGGCGAAGCAGCTCGAGTGCCACTGGACTCACCAGGTTCTGTTCTGACACCGGTAAACCTGAAGGCAGAACATTCCGATTCCGGCCTTGAAATCGGCTTGCTTGACTCTGATGTAAATGTATTTTTAGATGATTCTGATCACAATAGGGTCAGTCAGCATCCCTTTGAACTGGAAATCAGTCGGATGCGTACATTGAACGCCATGGACGTGTAGTTCCCACATTGGCTTGCACTCGGACGGCAGCTGATTCGGTACATCACAGCGTTCACCACATCCATGTCAGCAACGCCAGCCATGTGCATCGAATGCATGCCCTCGTATGCAAGGACACGTGCCCCCCAAACACGTGTGCTCTTATGCAAACATTGATGCTCCTATGCACATGTGTGCCCATATGCACATGTGTGCCCATATGCACATGTGTGCTCATATGCATATGTGTGCCCATATGCACATGTGTGCCCATATGCACATGTGTGTCCATATGCACATGTGTGCCCATATGCACATGTGTGCCCATATGCACATGTGTGCCCATATGCACATGTGTGCCCATAT
>SZWC01016595.1:35869-61154 GCA_023375785.1 Penium margaritaceum | reverse complement strand
GATATAGATATAGATATAGATATAGATATAGATATAGATAAAGATATAGATATAGATATAGATATAGATATAGATATAGATATAGATATAGATATAGATATAGATATAGATATAGATATAGATATAGATATAGATATAGATATAGATATATAAATATATGGATATTGATTTAGAAATATATAGATAAAGATATAGGTACAGATGTAGATCTTGATATATATATATAGATATAGATACAGATACAAATATAGATATAGCTATAGATATGGATGTAGATATAGATTTTGTATTTAAATATAGATATGGATGTAGATATATACAAAGATTTTGATATAGGTATAGGTATACACATACATATAGATATAGATACAGGTCAAGATATTGATATAGATATAGAAATAGATGTAGATGTAGATATTTATGTACATATAGATATGAGTAGATGTGGATGTGGATATAGCTATACATACGGATATGGAAAGGGAAATGGATATATATATAGATTGATTTGGAAATGTCATGAATGTATGTAAAGATCAATTTGGATTGACATTATTCTATGGATAACTGTTAGAAATAGCTTAGAATTTACTTAAGCTTGTGATTTTATATTAATTGCATGTCTTCATGGAGACATGACTACGTTGATAAACGTAAAAATGAAATCAGAAACACGATAAATCTGCAAAAATCACTTTTTGTCACTTAAGAAACCAGAAGTTTTTCATGTTGTATGTAGAATTGACCATGTATTTTTATTCATGTAACATAGGGCATGAAGTTCAAAAATATTGAAATTGAATGTCTGTTTTTCGTTGAATCTGTGAATTACAGTTTGTTGGATGCATTTTGTTTCATTTCAATGTCAAGTATTATGAAGAAGAGTTCCATTTCAAAATTTGTACATATAAAAATCTCATTTTGCAAAGATCCTTGAGGCTTCCATTCTCCTTTTAACACAAAAGGGCAATTTCTGAATTGATCATGAAGAGCGCCCTTATGCGTTCTTTTCACATGAGAACAGTCGTTTTGTTAATGCATTGATGAGAAATTAAATCTCAGAAATGATAAATTAGAAGATTCGAACCATTCTGGCCCCCACTTGTGCGAATAGGCATTCGTACCGGTTTTGGTTGGCCGTTCTTTCAACTTTGTCGTCACAATTTCCCTTATGAAGTATCTACATACGCGTCGTGGAACTGTCAGCCACGATGACATTTTGTTCCAGGTATATATTGTCTTATCTGTTACCGCGCGTGTATGTACACGTTTCCTGGATAGCGCGCGTAGATCATTTCTTCATTGCGTATTCACACTTTGCGCTGCGATAGGGCTAACGTAGCGCAACGTCCTGTGAGCTTGCTCACCGTGAGTCCCGTTCCAATAAAGCAATCTGAGGTGGAATAGCAGCTGGGCGATTCCGCTTGGGGATAGCGTAGTGCAAAGCTCCTGGCCAAGCGATTTCGCCGGGCCACCCCATACCGGAATTGTTTGATCAGGAGCGCTACCCTCATCCATGGGCTGCGTTCCTCGCCAGCGCAACAATCGCTTGGACGGCGATTTTGTCCAAGTGCCTTTGACTGGATTGGCTCCCTCAAGTTTGAGAGAGCAGTGTCGGTCCGCGGTTCAGTGGGCGTAAAGAGGCAGTTGTTGCTGTTCACCTCTGGCTGTAGTTCAGGGTGCGGATTGCCACCCGGACCAGTCATTTCGTTGGGCCTTGGTGCTAGGACAAACCGTTTAAGCGGACCGAGAGTACGGCTCGATACCTCGGGCAGAATAATTACAACGTGACAAGTAGGATGCAAGCTTGAACGTCGCGACAAGGCAGTGGCTCATCGGCATCGCATATGATATCTAACAAAAGGGTCATTTCATTCGGTTGGTAATATTCTCGACAATCCTTCGCAAACTGGCCGCGGCTATGCGTCAATTCCATACTGGCCAAAGATTGTCTCCCCACTTCAGCGTTAGCCATAACAGACACGTTCTGGAAAAAGCCTTACAACACTAGACACAATCAAGCGCGTCGTGGTTCCTTCTTTCAGCTATGGCCAGGACAACAGCCTACGCCAAACAAAAGCACAAGACAACCTCTCCTTCAGTTTATTTTCTTTTCTGCCCATAGTAAAATCGTTTTGCAACGAGTTCAATACACTAAACAGTTCATGCAACAATGTTAGATTCATTTAACCATAAAACTCCTAAACTGCTTCATTTATACGTATTCAGTGAGAAACTTCTTTTCCTTGTTTCTCAAAAATCGTTGTTTAATGGTTATTGATATACTTCACATAAAACGCTTGTCATCTCCTACTAAGAGAAAAAAAGGTAAGAATCTACTGTTGGATACATTGTGACAACGTTTTCTCACTTTGCAAAATCAAGTAATCAACTAAAACTTGTGTTCCTTATTCCCTTAAGTATACATCCATGTTCACTACAAGAACATTTAAGCTACGTTTCTGTATGCATTTCATAAATTCTCATCGGCCTGAAAGTGACTCACGTATTAACAATGTATGTAATGGATGATTTCTACTGATTCAAGGAGTTCCAAAAGCAATATTGTGTCATTACCAACCTACCACAAAAATTCCCTTTGGTTTGTATGGACGGAAACCCTAACCACAACTTGCAAGTGACAACCCAACAAGCTTCAAGGATGGGCCTCTTGTCCTCCACTTAACTTCTTCAATTGGTCAAAGGAAACCTCTAGGTATTGTGGTACATTTGTGACTACTTTTATGAGGAAAAATGGACATGACATACCTAAAAATTTAAATTTACTATGCTTCTTCCAAAAGTAGTGGAAGAGTACTTGTCCTCAGTCCATCATAAAACATTTCATGATGATTCATGTAGAATATTGCAGATGTTTTAATATGAAGATATTAATTAAATAAATTATGCAATTCTTTGAATTTTTTTAACTTCAAGGTTTTGTATTTTTTTATGAGGGAATATTCCAAAATGAGGATTAGGTTCTGGTTTCTAACATAAAACTAAAAATTGCCTAATTAGAGCAGTGACAAAGCTCCTGTGGTTCAACTCACATGTTTCCATCCTTACACTCCAAAATGATAGAAGGGTATTTTAGGACTACATTCATTCGAAACATATGTCATTTGGAACAACATCAAAGAAGAACTTGCCATAAACCCCTTGCTCCTATTCAATTTTAAATGTAGCTACAATGATCAATAGCCACTTCAGACATCATAACAGAGGTAGTAACGCATCTTTATAGATGAAGCTTCGTGGAGAACAATTTAACTCCTTCCATTCAAATATTCAAATGTAAGCTTTTCAAGAAGAATTCTCGAAGTGTCTTGTTTTTCCTAAACAATTTACATTTTAAATAGCGAAAGGAATATTGATCATGTTAGAGATATCCTTTTGCCTTGTTCCAAAACTGTTTATAAATTCATTTTTTGCGTGGTAAAAATGCAAACAAAATTGGTCTTCGTTTGGATTCTGAGTTATATATGAAAAAAAATGGACCTGGCCAACAAGCAAAGGTCGTGAAGAAATCAGTTTCCTTAGCAACGTCAACAAGCATGAAACAACGACTAGTATTACCTTTTCATTCATCTTCGTAATGGTAGCAAGCATAATGCACAACCGTGAGCTCTCACTAAAGATGATTGATGAAACAACGAGATTACATAGCTTCATACTCGAGCATGTGGAGCTCTACAAAGAAGTTCCAAACTTACACTCATGTTTAAGCATACTACAAGAGAAAGCAATGCAAAGAGGAAAAACAATAGCAAGAATTTTAGAGTTTTATGTGGAAAAAACACATTGTTATGAAAGGTAGATTAGAAAAGCAGGCTTAAATCTGTGACACTTTGCTCATGTCATTTATGTAATGTATCTTAACAAAAGATCATCCTACCTCCATTTGGAATATGTGGGTATGATGAACAAGTGCATGTCCTTAAGCCTGAAGCAACTCCATACCATCCATCAAAGAAGGCCTCACTTCATGGGTTACAAAGGAAAATATAATTTTAAAAAAGACTACAGGAATCTCTTCATGAGATTCCACTTCCATGAACTTCACTTTAAATTTCCAACTTGTACGATGTCAAAGAGGATGGCTTAAGAACATTTCTTGTTGAGTTACATTACAAATGTGAAAATACATAGCTCCTTGTAGAGGATACGACTCCCCATTTTGCATTCAAGGTAATACCAAAAGTGAAGTCACAAATCAATCCAAATGCATTTTGCATAACCATGTGCCTTATAAATTTTTTTTCATGTTGTCGCATTTGGTGTATCCAAACGTGTGTAGCTTCGTAAACACACTTGCAACGTAAGCTTGTCCTTGTCCATGGATGTCACCACAAATTCAGTGAGCTTTCACTTGTCATAAGCTCTAAGGACCTCAACCTCCTCGCTCCTGAGTAATGCCCATGTTTGGTTTGATGATGAGATGAACGTGATACCTATTTGGTATGTTCTTACAAAAAAAGGCAGGAGATACATTGTAAGCAAAAATGCTATTGAAACACATACAACCCACTACATCATTATGATCAATAATGAATAAAGCATGAGACTATCTTTGAGGTGAAGGAAAAAACCCATTAGAACATGCGATACAAAGATGAGCGAGTCCCCTGTAGATGCTTTTGTTGAGCATGAATGAAAACTGAAACTGCAAGTCCAAGAGACGAATTTGACAGCATGCAATAATGGAAGTTAAGCAAAAAAAATTGAAATAGATTCAGTTTTGCAGGAAATTTTGGCAGAGAATGAGGATAAAATAGCATTAAAGGGCCCTTTACTTGCCATTTACATGAACTTATGGAACCTTCATTCTCCAAAACACCTATCAAAGAATGTTATATGTTTTAGGTTCTTGTACATGTAGCTGACTTTTAGACAATGGAAAATGCATTTAAGATTTTGGATGGCATCAGTGTTTTTTGTCATTTTATAATGGTAGCATTCACAAGGCACCATGACAGAGTCAATTGCAACAACAATGAGGCACTCGTGGTACTTAGAGGGGCAGATGCCTCTGTGGAGCTGATTTTGGTGGATGTATGAATGTGCATTACGTCAATGTTTGTCTCGCAAAATCTTCTATGCTTTCATGATCTTTATCATGAGGGTGGAAAATTGGTTGATGAAAGCCTTAGAGGTAGGAGATGTCGTGTGTAGCGATGAATCTTACATATGCATTCTTTGCAAGTGTGTGTGGCAAAGTCGACCAAAATATTCTGAACTCCATAGTATGAGAAAGGAAAACACAAATTTCAAGGCTGTAGGAAATGTCACACTAATATGAGCCATATAATGATATCAGAAACAGGATTTCCTTTCAAGATGGTCCCAACTCCAATGGGCAAAACGTGTTTCTACGTTCTCTTCAAGATTCTCTATGATCATTTTTTTTGCATTTGTGTACCCTTAAATCACATTGAAAGGGTTGAAGTGTTTGTTATACAAATTTAAAATGGGCAAATATTGCATTGAGATAAATTCTTATCCCCCTATAAAGTATGTATTTATTTGTAATATAATGTTCACTTTTGTTTTGAGTAGCAAAATGTGCTCTATAACATGTTTAAAATTTCAAATGGTCACAAAACATTCCTTATTACACGGACAATACCATGTCATATGTGTCTATTTTTACAAATCTTGAGAATAGTTCCATAAAATGAAATCATTTGCTATCACCATAAAAACAAAAGGTAGTTTCGTAGAGAAATATTTTAGTTGCATGTTCTATGCATGACGTTATCAAAACATGCCCTGACAAAAGGGCTTCAACTACATGTTGAAGGTGCTTTGTGCACGTGCATCCTTCCTTTTGAAGGTGTAAAACACAATTCACATCTGCTTTTGCATATTCACCAAATAATGGGAGTTTATGTTGAGCACAAAAATCCTGCACCTTGTACATGAGCATAAACATTACAACCAACTAAACAAAAATACGCTATCAAATGCTATGTTTCGTGAAAAATATGTCACCGATATGTTGCTATGAATGGCACATTACTCTGATTTTTTTATATTAAGGGAAACGTATTGTGTAAGGCTACGTGACGTATGATGATACTTGCTATTTTGTCACAATAATAATGAAAGAAATAAAAACGTATTCGCATTATGTAAATTGTAACCACTTTCATTCAGAAACATACATAACCATGACATTCTCCATGTATTCATAAAAATGTAAACGATCATTTACTCAACGATTTGGGCCTAAAAACGTTTGGACCATGTTATGGAACATTTTTGGTTTTGTTCTCTGTAACTATACTTCACATACAATAGATTCCATTTGTTCATGTGTTTATAATTTCTTCGTTTTGAAATTCGTTTTGTTGTTTTACGATGTAAACCATATTTGTTTATAAATTATTTTATTTGTTTTCTTCTCCAAGGTGTTCACCACAAGAAGTTGCATATAGGCAGATTTGAGTGCCCAAATGTAAGTTGGACATTTCTAGGTCAGCATATGGAAAGTGGAAAAGGTTTATTTTTTTCCTAAGAAGTGTGAAGTCTTTAGAGGCCCTAAAGAGAGGAGACGAATTGGTGTGCTGAATGGAAAATACAACATTCTTGCTTGGCCATTTTCAAAATCGAGGAAGAGTTATATATTCACTTTGTGGAAGAATGATTGGTGGTTGTAATGTGGATTCAAGTATGTTTATCACCTGACATGCACCTTTTCACACGTTGTGGTATAACAAGGTTACATTGCACACCCCCTTGTGAGCATGGTAAACGTGAGTCCTGTTACAATTAATCAATGCCAGGCGGACATGTTGCTTGACAATTGTGTCTCTAGATAGCGTAGTGCAATGCTGGTGGCTAAGCAACTCTGTTAGCCACACAATCGTTGAGATCAAATGAGAATGTAGTTCTACTTGAGTTTTCAAAGGGGCATGTAAAAATGACGTTGCTTGGCAATACAAAATGAAAGATGAATATCTTGTGGAGAAATCCAAATGACAAATTTCTTGAAGGGCAAGCAAAATTAGTGAATTTCAAGAAGGGTAGGCAAAAAGGACAACTTTTTGGAACGGCATGCAAACATGATGAAAAGAAGATATGCCACTCCTCAAAGGGCACAGAACAATTACAGAATTTTTGTAAATTTTCAACTTCAGCACCATGTCCATTGAAACAAATTTATATGATGTGCGCTTATATTTATGGCTTCTCTCACTATAAAGATGAGGTTTTATTTCTATTTTAAAGTTTCACATGAATGCATATGGTGTTTTTTATCGGACAAACATAGACTCATCCCATTCATATCTTCTTATGGTTTTTGATTCGTTCTTACAACTCCTTTTACTATGGGCAATTATTTATGAACAAAAAATTGACACTTCTTATCGTGAGGTAGAAAAACTTGTCATACATGTGAATTAGCCCCGAAATATCATTTTGAAAGAAATTACAAAGCAGAAATTTTAATGCATGTTAATTATAACATACTTAAAAATCAATCATACTTTTTGTCCAAATGGTAATGAACCCCTTGATATCGTTTCTTACACGGTATTGTTTTCTTTTTTCTTTAGCTAATTCTTATTCTTTTAGTTTCAGTGATAATTCTGGAATGGAATTATTTTACTTTTTAAATGAAGAGAATTATAGGAAGTTGAAATGATAAATCCTGAACCTTTGATCTAGCAAACAATGGTAGCATGTTTTCTATTTTGGGTTATATGAAACAGGTATATACCATACCATAGTGAGTATAGCAACACAAAGAAAAGGATCCATCAATAGTAAAATCTTTGACCATATTCTCTACGTCAACAAAACATGACAAACTTCATATCGTTAGTTTTGCTTCACATTGTTATGGAAGAGAATAATAGTTTTTATAATTTCTTAAGTACTAATGTTTCTATTTGTTGCATATATTCACGACCCTCTTGTGGTTACCTTTGTATTCTCAGTTACAAGAACCAAATAAAATACATTCACTTATTGGTATCAAGATATAGCATTGTTTCCAACATTTTCTAACCTTTATCATGTATAACATTCAAAAAAATCCCATTTCTCCCTGAAAAATGATAAGAATAAATAGTTATTCACGATCCCTTGTAAGAATATATGATTGGGGTTCTTTTGCAAAAGAAATTAATGATTGGGGAAAAGTGTTTCATTACCATGTGCACACGATAATTTGTGGAATTCGAATGATTGAGATTAATATGTGCCATGCATAAAAATGTAAGTTTTACATTTATATGTAAAATTGATAGTGTTATTGTATTGTGCAAGCTTACAATTTGTTTCCATCTCTCCAAAAGATGCTGGATGAAGTTGTCGGGAGCTTCAAGCACGCGCCATGAGAAGGTAGGAATCATACGAGGTCGCGTTTTTTGGCTATAATTCAGAGTATGGAATCATGTGATAATCTGAAAAAGATAGAAGTAGACATCTTTACATTGAGAGAATTCATAAGTATAGACACACATCATACGTTTTAGTTTGAATGGACAGGTTGTTGACATTGTGCAGCCATGTCCGCATCCTGTGCTCTTCTGGCCCTTCTAGGAGGTTGCATATTTGCATTCTGTTGTTTTCGGTGACCCCTCCAGAATGTCGTCCTTTTCGGTGCTCTTACAAATAGTCGTCATTTTAGTATGCCCCTCGCTAGAGTCGTAGTTTTTTTGTTCTCCACCAGGCATCTGAAAATTTTGTTTTCCCTTTTGAAGACCTCGGTAGGATTGTGTTTTTCTTGCGGAATCGCTCGATCACAAGCACCACCCTTATCCACGGGCAGCGGTCCCCGCACGCGTAACCAGCGGATGGACGCCGATTTTGTCCACCCGCCAGTGACTGTGGATTGGGTCCCTCCAGTTTGAGAGAGCAGTGTCGGGCCGCTTCTCAATTGGCGTGAATAGGCCATTATTGCTCCTCACCTCTCGCTGGCGTCATTGGTGCGAGTTCTTATCGCAACTCCGCGGGGGGGTCTAGGCGTCCCGCTAGGACACCCCGCAGCGGGCCCGTCGAGCGAGGGAGGATAATCCCTCCCCCCCGACCCCTCCCCAGCGGGACAGTCCCGCTGCCCGTCACGGGCGACGACCGGCGAGGGGGATCTACTGGTCGTTGATCCAAACCGGCGGTTCAAGTGACCGCCGGCGCATCTGGCGGGAGCAGGCAAGAAGCGACAACCTGGGGGGGAGCGGGGGGGGGGGGGGGGGGGGGGGGGGGGGGAAGGGGAGGGGGGCGGTGGGGATTTGCGCAGTCGGGAGATGCTACACAAGCACCTTTTGTTTGGATAAATGTCTGCCGGATGCCGACTTCGACCCCCCTCCTGACGCGGACTACCTCTTGTCGGGATTTGTACCTGGATCCTGCCGTACCGTTTCCTGGTTCATCGGAGAGGCCTATTCTGGAAGCGCCCTCCCATCGGATGTCCACGTGATGGGGGGTGAATGTTCGGCCGACGAACTGAAAAGTGGAGAAACGCACAATAAAACAAGCATCGATTCGTCCGGCACCGGACGAATAGATGCCAACATGAGTTCACGAACCAGAAATTCACCATAGAAAATTCGGTCCAATCAGAAGCGAGAAACTAGTGAGAGTGGCGACTGCCAGTGTGAGTCGTTGTCGCCACTCTGGTGGGTGCGTCGTTTCTAGGCGTTGTTCTATTAAACATAACGAATGAGGGTGTGTGTTCGAGAAAATACGTTGAACCTGCCGAGAAAACAAAAAGGTCACCAGCAATTAGCATCGCTATTTACGCGGTCGCTAGACGAGTACATGCGAGACTGGTTTCCAACGACAGCAGGTCCTCCCATATCTGCGACATGGAAATAGGCATAAACTAGACATGAAAGTCTGAAGTCGACATTTAGAATTTACTCGCAACCGAAACAGGTGCCTACCATCGTCGCGATCTGGACCCAGCACTTCGCGTTTATGCGGGTCGCAAACCAAGCAGTTCGCATATAGTTGCCCCTTTTGTTTTCCCCCTATCCAGCTTCAGAACGTCTACTAACGACCAACCCACATACCTGTCAGCAGCAACCCCGTGGATCTAGAACAAGATGAGACCAATGAGAACAGTGCAAGGGAACATAAAACTTTTAGGTGAGAGATATTGAACAGATAATGATGTTTAATTATTATTGATTCTTTTGTGTTTCTTAAGAGAGAGGGAGAAGAGAAAGAGCAAGAGAGGAATAGAGAAAGCGTGCACGCGAGAGAGAGAGAGAGAGAGAGAGAGGGAGAGAGAGAGAGAGAGAGAGAGAGAGAGAGAGAGAGAGAGAGAGAGAAAGAGAGAGAGAGAGAGAAAGAGGAACAGTGACCAGAACCGCGGTTCCAGGAGGAACAACGGTTCCAGAACCGGAACCGCGGATCCGGTTCCGACCTGAACCCGGACCGCGGTTCTGGTTCCATTCTCAGAACCGTGGTTTTGTACCGTTGTGCAGCCTAAGGGTTGCCTCAGTTTTTGTCAGTGGTAGCATGGCTGAAACAAGGCCTTGCTTTATTCTCCAGGCATCCCTTGCACACTAGTGTGTGAGAGAGGCTGCTTGTACGCCAACATTACAATCAACATGCCAACTTCCACTTCGATGGTGGCCTGCGTCACCATCGCTAAGTTTGAAGGCAAGAACTTCTTCAACTGGAGCAACAACATGCACATGGTGCTGACGGAGAAGGGAATCTAGAGCCACGTGAGTGAGGCTAACTTTATAGAAACATGCCTATCCACTGCAGAGGCTCATACCCACCACAAGAAGCATGATCGCGTCCCTGCCACCATCTACGTCTACCTCACTGAATGACAGAAACTCCTTGTCTATGGCATCCTCACCCTAAAAGAGGTTTGGAACAAGCTGGATTTCACCTATGCTTCCAAGTCAATCCTCATGAACATGAAGCTGCAGCGTCGTTTTCACACCGTGAAGATGGATGAGTTGGACTCCATGATCAACTATCTCAACATCGTGAAATCTTTGGCTGATCAGATTGCTGCGATCGAGGACCCTGTCAAGGAACATGTTCTCATGCTGACTGTCCTCTCTGGTCTTCCTAGCAGCTACAATCCTCTCATTGTTGCCCTAGACTAGCGTGGTGAAAAGCTCTCACTCGATGAAGTGGAGGAGAGATTACTATTCAAGGAGTAGCGCCGTAAGGAGGGAGGAGTCAGAAGTAGTCGTCACGAACATGAGTCACGAGGGTGGTGCTGCATCAACCAACGGTAGTGGAGGTGGTTGGGACGAGATGTAAAAGTGGCACTACTACAAGAAGCCATGCTATTGGACACGCAAAAGCCGGAAGAAGAAGGCAAACCTTGCGGCTGGGGTGGGAGCAGGGAAATAGTCCGATGCCTCTAACAACGCTGCTGATTGGAAGAGTGGATTTGTAAGTATCATCCGTTTCCTACATGTCTCCGCCAACACTACCTTGTTCTAGATCATCGACTTGGGAGCCACTCAGCACGACTTGTAGCTGTGAGTGGTTTGTTGTCTACACCGCTATGCAACCTTGCCGAGTATACATGTATAAGCCAGACATTGCCAACGTCAATGGGTATAGCTTGATTCTTCCTTGAATGTGAAAGATGAAAGTGGATTTAGAATGTATAGGAAAACCATACGAAATTGAAGGCGGTTACGCATGATCAAAAGTTGGACCGGCCGAGGGGAAAATTGGTGATAGGAATCCGTCCCAAAGGAGCAAGGCTCGACCCTCGGAAGATCCAAGAAGGCCGCAGTGTGCCTGTGGGCCTGGTTAGTCAATGAATCAAAGATCATTGAGGGCCAAGGGTGCTTCGGAATGGCGCCCCGATGCGTTAATATTAGATAGGGAACTTTGAATATCGCCATTGCCGCTAGTGGTGGTGCCAGTGGCAGGTTGCCGTGATTCATAGAAATGGCCGTATCTCAGCTGTTCCTTCACGAAATTAAGCACTTCTTTGTGTGTTTGAAAGCTGTGAAGATCAGTTAGGTCATTTTGATAAAATTATGCTCATCTCTGGCTTGTACGGAGCTGCACATGGCTCGGCGACCTCGGGTTGCCGAGGATGTATCATCATGTGCATATAATTTTGTATATGGAAACTTGAATAACAAGTACACTTTACTCCCACTATGCTGAACGTGCTCCCGTGCTCCCCCAAGATGATCATACGCTTCCGTGAGCCCGAGAAGGGTTGAACCGGCTTCCCTCTGGTTGCCGTAGTTGCCGGTTGATGCCTACACCATCCGGTTGAGGTTAGCACACCATGCCCTGCTTACACTTGGTATAAGAGCCTACCTTGGCTCAGGGGTACAATCACCTACGCGGCAACCTCTGCTGGTCAGCATGGACCAGCATACATCTTGTCTCTTTGGTGGATCCGTGCCCAAGGCCAACCACACACTTCGGTGACAAGGCGGTAACCAAAGGACCCGTTGAGGACAAAGCTGTTCCGGACACATTGATGACTTCATCCAACATGTACTCATTGGCGGTGGAATTCTACGTGCAAGGAAAAGTAAAGTAGCTGCAGCATTGCAAAATGCTGCAGGACAACACAGACTTGTTTGAGAAGAAAAATGTGTAACTCAACAAAGAGCTCGCGAAGCATCCCATGACAGCACTAGTAGCTGTTACCATCACTAACGGAACTGTGGTGGGCGTCCCGCCCACTAAGGCTGTACACGGATCCTGGGATCCGCGGTAATTACCCACGGATACCGGATCCAGAACCGGATTCGCGGTTCTGGATCCAGGTTCCAGGATCTGTCTTGTATCCCTGGATCCAAACAGATCATTCGGGAGGGGGGGTGGGGGGGGGGCAGGAAAACCCCGCAATAGGGCCTGCTCATGTCTCTCGTGGAACCGTGGAACTCGCACTTTTGAACTTGAACATTCAAATTTTGCGATTCGCCTGTGAACCTGGACTTGGCGCGAACAATCTCCGAACGTGTAGTTAACGGGTTTCACAGCTTTGGAAATTTCAAGCCTGTCTCTTCTCTTCCACGCTGGAACGACATGTCATTTTCTACTGGTCTGCTATCCTACAACTTTCACCAGACCTAGCCCTTCCATCCAAAAAACATCGGTGACTCTCCAGCCCTACCCATCGATGCAATGTGGACCATCTCATCTGAAATCTACGGCTTCACACGAGGTACCATCGCCCGTGGCGTGCCTTGGATGACGTTGTCCTCTGTCAGCGATTAACAGTAGTGTCTGTTGTTACTACTCTTGTTAGTTCATCTCCACTCCACCTGACGCCTATCACCATGGAAGATACCGACACCACCCCACCCAAGGAGCCGCAGCACCTCCATGAGGAGGACGAGGACGAAGATGGGGATGACGAGGAAGATGCTGCTGTTGGAGAGAAGCGCAAGTGTCATGGCAACGACTCTTTCATATGGGGCTCGTTCAAGATGTTGGGCAACGGCAGCGCCATGTGTCTGCACTGCACCAAAAACCCGGCCGAGCCTGTCACTCTCTCCGCCAAGAATGGCACTACCGGGGCCCTGTGGAAACACATGCGCCTCATCCACCGGGAGAAGTGGCACCACCAAAAGGCCTTGGTTGCAGCCGCGAAGCTCCAAGAATCCAGAAACGTAGTGACAGCAGCTGATGGTGGTGCACCGGCTGCGGGAGAAAATCCCGAGGACGCCCTGATTGCCCGTGGAGTCGTCGGCGTTGGCTATGTCTTCAACCGGAAGCTTTTCCATAGCCTTCTACGGAAATACACCGTGGACAAGAACCTTTCGTTCTTGTCCATGGGGAGTTTCTGGCTCATGCGGGCCTTTTCCCACTGCAACCCTGCGGCAACAGTTCCTGGCCGCATGATGATTGCGTGCAACATCAAGATTGGCGCCCGAGCCTACCCCGAGCGTATCAAGAAGCAGCTGCTGGAGGTGATGCCCGCTATCTCCTTCACCAATGACGGGTGGAAGGCGGACAACAACGTGAAATATTTGGGAGTCACCGCGCACTGGGTTGACGAGGGCTACAACGTGCGCGCCATGGCCCTTGCCTTCCCCGCAATCAAGGGTGGCACCACAGCCGAGAACTTTTTCACGCTACTAAAGACGTCTTTGCAGGAGTGGTCCTTGTGGGACCGGATGTTCTGCATTACCATGGACAACAAGTCCACCAACGACTCCCTGGTGGACAACTTCATGGTGCTGAGCAAGGACAGCTTCCACAAGGCCAGACATATCCGTTGCCTCGGTCATGTTATAAACCTGGCCGTCTGCAACTTGCTGAAGCAGCCTTGAGTGATGCATATCATCCAGCAGGTCCGCGCCATCGCTGTCTTCGTCACGTGCACTTCAACCCGCGAGGAGTCCTTGGAGGCAGTCGTTGAAGCAGCGGGGCTCCAGTACAAGTCTCTCCACCTGGACACGGGGACCCGGTGGAACAATGCCCTTGACATGAGTGAGCGTATCATTGTTGTCAAATATGTGCTTGACACGTGGCTAGACGGCTATGGCAGGAATGGCGCACACCTGAAGCCGACGTTTGAAGACCGGGAGCTCATCGCCATGGTGACGGTCATCCTGAAGCCCTGCAAGGGCGTCACGGAGGACAACTCCGGCTCCTCATATCCCATCATGTCACTGGTCATCCCATTTTACTCATCTCTGCTTGACAAGATGCATGCCTGGGTTGTGAAGGTTGTGGCTGCAGAGTGCGAGAGTAAGCGGCGTGGGGCTGCGGGCCGGATGGACTGCAAGGAGCAGCTGCTCCTGGAGCTGAAGCCAGGCCTGGCGGCTAGCATTGCCAAGCTCGAAAAGTATGCCAAGCTGTGTATCGAGCGCCACGTGTTGGCCACAGCACTCGATCCACGTTTCAGGGTGCGCTACTACGCCAACGTACATCCAAAGGTCGGCGCTGCATCACCTGCTGAGCTGCAGGTCAAAGTCGTGGAGCTGTTGAGGCCCTACAATGAGCGGGTGCAGCTGTGACAGGCTGCCGAGGAGGCTGCAGCAGAGATTTGCGCGACCAACGTCGTCACTTCGGCAATCAACAATGTCGAACATCCTCGGGCAACGCAGTCAGCCAGTGCAGCTGCCTCCAGTACGTCAATAGTTACTCCAGGTTTGTTACACATCTTTCTTTTTCGTTACATGAGTTCAGTTCACTTGAGTCAAGGCCTCTTCACATAGTCTTTGGTGTTTTATGTGTCCTGCAGCGGCAACACCAGTGGCGGCAGGAACACCACCAACGCAGCCACGCCGAAGCTCCAGGCTCCAGGCTGAGGGAGACGTTATAGAGGCTGCTCTGGAAGACGCGGGGGCCGACATGTTTGCAGAACCAGAGGCCCCCGCACAGGCTCATGTTTCTCCCTCCACTCTGGAGGTAGAGGTGGACAATTGGTCCAAGGACGAGAAGAAACCACGGAAGTACAAAATCCTGCACTACTTGCGCAAGTACAAGACCAAGTACCCCACTTTCCACCTCGCGGCCCTTGACCACCTTGCAGTCCCGACAACCAGTACTCCATCGGAGCGTTTGTTCTCTCTTTTACGCCACATCATTACTGACTTCTGTCAGTCGCTTGTCGACCTCACAGTGGAGAACCTGATGCTCCTGAATTCATGGATCAACGACCCTACTTTACTCAACTTCCCCGTTGCACCGACTGGGGAGGTTGCCCCGGAGTTAGAGGCTGAAGAAGCTTGGGTCAATGAACGGCATCGTGCAGGTCCTGCTTTTGAGGAGTTGCTGGAAGAAGAAGAGGGTGAAGATGAGGGGGCAGAAGATGGTGTAAAAGACGGTGCAGAGGATGGTGCAGATGGGGGTGCAGATAGGGGAGAGGAAGGTTAGGGAGCATGAAGGGGGGAGGGGGTAGACTTGGGCTAATCATTAGAGAGGACATGTAAGTCACTGTTTGTGAACAATGGAATATGCAGTGTGTGCGCCATTCCATGTGTCTGCATGTAGTACATCGCTTAGGTTGACTTGTATGTGATTGTTTTTGACAATGTCTCCACAAAGTCAATTTCAGATAATGGATGTTACACTAACAAGTGTTGAAAAGCACATGAAAAAAATTGGATCCGTTTCATGGAACCGAAGATCCGTATCCAGGATCCGTGAATCCACGGATCCTCGGATACCAGGATCCGTCACCCCGGTTCCGGATCCAGTCAGTGGATCTGTCCTGCGGATCCGGATCCATCTCAAGATCCGCGGATAGGAACTGTGTGCAGCCTTACCACCCATCCAAGCCGAGCCGTTCGACCCATCGAGAAAGGATGGGGTAGCTCCACACGCTTGGATACTTGGACTAGAGTTGTGCTTCACCGCCATTGGCATGGATGCCTCAAGGTGTGCCTCGCACCTCCAACAATGCCCCTCTCGCCAAACTGGTGGGATTGCCGACTATACCCGCAGGTTTTGTGAGATCTTTGCCGACAGTGGCTTTGACTCCCACAAATTGTGCTTCTACTACAACAACAGCCTCAAGAACGATGCCCGCGCTGTGACAGTGATGCACGACCTCAACGACGACTTGCCGGGGATGATCACAACTCCAGCACGGTATGACTGGCGCGTGCAACAGGCTCATGCCAGCAGCCACAATTGTTTTGGAGGTGGTTACGGCAAGCGGAATGAGAGAAACGACACTCCCATGGAGATCAGAGTGTTGCAGTAGCGCAAGTGCTATAACTATGCAAGCCCCGCCACATTGCGCGTGACGGTCAAAGTCCAAAGAAGGGCGACAAGGGAGGGGGAAGCAAGCCATGAAGGAAGCAGAGAAAGCAACAAAGGAGTCAGGAAACGAGGAAAGCCGGGAGTAAATGTCATTACTCTTGGCTCCTGTCAGCCCAAACTGCCAGTTGACCGTCCACAGGAACCCCTTGCGGCAATTAAGGGGGTCTCTACGGTCAAGGCATGTGATGCGGAGTATGAGGTGGAGCAGCTCGCATTTCTCTTGGAGGCTCAAGTGAAATGCGTCAAAGGGAAGGTGGAGAGTCTTTTGGATTGTGTCGTGAGCTTTAGTTTTATGAGCATGGAGTGTGCTCAAGTATGGGGCCTTACGCACATGAGCAAGAAGTGGACAACTAACCAAGTGGACGGCACGATTGAAGTGGGGTGCCTGGCCCGTCCCCTATCTCTTCACATGGAAAAGCGTCGTATAACGCCCACATACCGGGTGTGCCTGATGAAGGATTACGATGTGACTTACTCCATAAGTATAACCTCTCCATCAATTGGGAGGCGCGCACCGTCTCAGTCAAGCTCGAAGACAAGGAGTATCCTCTGCCTACATGGTCTGAGGAAGAGGCTGCGGAGGAGGAAACTTGTAGGGAGGAAGCACCACAACAGTCGGTGCCTCGTAAGGAGGAATTAGTACCTACGATGCAGAACGTGGTGTAGCTCAAGTGTACGATTCAAGAAAAAGGATCAGATTTGTTTGGCATTTGTACAAGATGTGGAGGAAGATTTTGGGAAACCAGAGGACGTAGCGCATGCTCCGGCACATGAGGTGACTCGTGAGTAGCCGAGGGCCCAAGGAAAGTTTTCCTTGATGCACGAAGGGCTTCAAAAGGGGTGTATGGAGTTTGAGAACATGTTCCCTGACACCCTCCCGGCTGGTCTACCACCGAAGCGGGACTCTGACTATCGCATTGACCTCAAACGTGGAGTGCGTCCGCCTGTTCGTGTAATGTACCGCATGAGCAACGCACAGTTACAGGAGCTCAAGAAGTCGATGAACGAGATGACGGAGCAGGGCTTCATCCACCCATCCTCGTCTCCTTATGATGCAAGTGTCTTGTTTGTGTAGAAGAATACGAGGGAGATGTGCATGTGCGTAGATACCAGGTGTTGAACGAGTTAACCGTCAAGAACCGGTATCCACTTCCACAACCCGGGGTTCAATATGATGAGTGTATGGGGGGAGTGTATGTGGTGATGGGTGCTTAATGTACACTAGTGTAAAATGGTGTGATTCAGATGTGCAAGTAAATGTGGGGGGAGAGAGGGGTTGTACGCAGTGAGTGTATTAGGGGAGTGCATGTGGAGATGGGTGCTAAATTTGAACTGATGTATGTTGTGATTCAGATGTGCAAGTGAATGTGGGAGGGAGGAGGGGAATGAAGGGGGGAGGGATGTTTTATGTGGTGAGTGTATGGGAGGAGTGTACGGGTAGATGGGTGCTAAATGTATGCTAGCGCATAATTTTGTGATTCAGATGTGCAAGTGAATGTGGAGGGAGGGTGGAGGAGGGAACCTTGGGGGGGGTGTATATGGTGATTGTATGAGGAGAGTGTATGGGGAGATTGGTGTTTTATATGCACTAGTGTATAATGTTGTGACTCACATGTGTAAGTGAATGTAAGGGGGGAGGTAGGGTTGTATGTAGTATGTATGGGGGAGTGTATGTGGAGACGGGTACTAAGTGTACACTAGTGTATAATGCTGTGATTCACATGTGCAAGTGAATTGGGGGGAGGCTGAGGGGGGGAGGTGGGAGGGGGGTTGTATATGGTGAGTGTATGAGGGGACTGTAAAGGGTGATAGGTGCTAAATTTACATTAGTTTATAATTCTGTGATTTAGTTTTGCAAGTGAATGTGTGGGGAGGGGGGGTCGTATGTGGTGAGTGTATGGGAGGAGTGTATGTGGAGATGGGTGCTAAATGTACACTAGTGTATAATGCTGTGATCCATATGTGCAAGTGAATTTTGGGGGGTGGGTTGTATGTGGTGAGTGTATGGGGGGTTCTGGGGAAAGGGGAAATGAAAGGGGTAGGGAAAAGGAAAGGGACAGGAACAGGGACATGGACAGGGACAGGGAGAGGGATAGGGACAGGGATGGGGACGGGAACAAGGACAGGGACATGGAAAGGGACAGGGATCTGGAAAGGGACAGGGAAATGGACAAGGATATGGACAGGGACAGGGACAGGGACATGAAAAGGGACAGGGACAGGGAGAGGAAAAGGCACAATAACAGGGGCAGGGACAAATACTGGGACAGGAACAGGTGTTGAAGTTTTTCCCCTCCGCATGCCCAAGTGCGGTGCCTGGTGGCACCGACGATCCACAAGGGGGAGGCAAATCCTCACAGTTTGATCTAGTGACTCAAGGATTGCTCAAATCCTGAAATGGAGGATTTCTACTAAAATTTGACAATTTGTTGGATCCGGTGGAAGTTGTTTCACCAGAATGGGACAAGTAACGAGGGAGATATGGGCTTCCAAAGTTGGGGTGTGCGCGGCAGCTCTCGGAGTCGGCCGCGGTTTGACTGTCGGTGAAAAATCGACCGGAACGAGTAACAAATGTCCATTTGGGGATTTTGCTCCGGAAGACTGCCAAGGCGACCGGTGGATAATATCCACCGGATCCAGTATTGCAGGTTGTTACTGAGAAAATTAGTCAAAATCCTGGCTCGGAGTCCGGAACTCAGTAGTACGTTTGGTCACTCGGGGACTTCTTCAAAATTCCGACTGCAGGTTCGCGGACAGGTTTCGAACCACATCAATCCCCATCACCAAAATCGATAACTAACTCATCGAAACAGACCCCAAAGGCACAAGGGGCACTGCCACTATGTGTAAGGACATGTGCACCTCCGGAACGGCATTTTGTTGGGTCCTTGATGTCTGAGGGTGCCTTGGGGGGCAACATGGTGTGCGCCGCCAAATGAGCAGCTGGATTGGGGTACCGTACTTCGGCTGATGTAGTGGGAGCTACGGTGATCTAAATTGCACGCAGTTTCGTGCATTGGGAAGCTTGTGAATAGCCCTATAACTCTTCAATTCACGTCCATGTTAAGAAACTATTACAAAATTACATTATTCCCTTTTCAAAGGTGACTATCTCGCAACTCTCTTTCACTCCCACAATCATAGCGTGAGGTGAGCAAAAAGCACATGTTTAGGCTCAGAACCCGCACACAAAATAGGAATCTGTAAACAACAAGTGCAGACCCATTGGGGCACGTTGGAGCTGCCACCACCCGGGGGGCAAATTTCTAACAAAGGGTTAATGGCCCACGGCCCTGAACGGTCCACACATCGCTCACGGCTTTCACTGCGGACGGGATTGTCATCAAGTATACAAGTGGCCTTGGCTATGGAAGTGGCACTTTGAGCTACACCTCACGCATAAGGGGATGTTGGAGGTCATGAAGGGAATGGAATTTCTCGACAAAGTGACAATGAAGGAAGCGCAGAAGGAGGACTTCGCAAATAATAACACCGAGGCACTCATGCTGCTGGTGTTCGGGATGGCTGAGTCATAGTGGGGCTACTTCTAGGGCTACAAGCTTTCAGCCGAGGCTTGGCGAGAACTCTGCACCATGCATCACTCCAAGTTGTTGGCAAAAAAAATATTTGCAATGCAACAACACCTGACGGTGAGAATCGAGGAGGGAGATGATTTCATCTTCACCATGCAGTAGATTGAGTCGCTTGCCTGAAAATGCAATGATGTGGGGTGGAAGATTGACACGCAGCTGCAGGCGATGGCCCTCCTCATGGCCCTTCCTGGAGCCATCTCATCACCGTCATGGAAGGATGGACAGAGGACATGCTCACCTATAGCACGGTTGCATAGTACATCCACAACAAGGCGGAACAACGGAGCTGTGGGGAGTCCTTGTCTTTCTCATTGGTGCTTGTCACAAAAACGCGTGGTGGTGGAAGCGGGGCCAAAGGAGGTGGCGGACATGGCGGCGGCAAGAAGGGCGCCATGAAGGATGCATGCTACAACTGCGGCAAGGAGGGCCACTGGGCCCGTGAGTGCACCAAGGAGGCAAAGGCCATTGGCAAGGATGCCAAAGGCAAAAAGGCGCTCCTCCACGAAAACTCAAAACCTCAACCTCAAGAAGGCCAACTCGCGATGCCTTGACTCCAGAGCAAAGCATACCCAGGTCGATAAGGTTGGGTTTATCAACAACACCAAGTCTAGGAAGTCCATGGTGGTCACAAATGACAAGGTCAAGCCGGCGGCTGGCCAAGGAGACGTGGACGTGGAGGTGGTAGTTGTTGAGAAATGGGTGCAGTGCGTTATCAAGGACGTGCAACATGTACTTGGCTTGGCTGAAATTCTAACTGTGAGCCACTTGGCGGACAAGGGATGCGAGGTGCTCTTTGGGAGAAAGGGGGAAGCCATGCGGAAGGACAGTGGCGGTGACCCCCTGCAGGAGGCCAAGCGCAAGGATGGCCTCTACATCATGGAGACCAAGGTGATCCCTGCGATGACAGATTTAGTAGACTTACAGGTTCGCACCGTCAACCTGGCCAAGAGAGGGGGAGCTGATCTGGAGCTTGGGTACCGAAAACTGGGGCATTCCTCACCCGTAGTTGTGAAGGAGATGGCAAAGCGCGAGCTGGTATGAGACCTTGTCATCAACGGTGCAGAATAGGCGACGGATGCAGTAAAGCACAAAAACTGCGAGCCTTTCATTTTGGGCAAGGCGCAGTGCAAACTATTCAACGAGAACGTGAATCCCGCCTCGGACCTGCTAGAGGTCGTGCACAGTGGCGTGTGCGGACCATTCAAAATGGCGTCAAAGAGTGGCGCACATTACTTTGTCACCTTCATTGATTACTATAGCAGAAAACTCTATGCGTACTTCATGAAGAGGAAAGGCGAGGTCCTGGACTGGCTGAAGGAGTATATTGCCGCAGTAGAGAGGCAAACTGACCAGAAGGTGAGAGCACTAAGCAGCAATAACGGCGGAGAGTACATGGGCTTTAGCAGGTGGATGAAGCAGCGGCGCATACAATGGGAAGAAACTATGCGGTATTTTCCTCAGTCAGATTGTGTGGCACAGCGGGTGAACCAGAAACTACTAAACATGGTACACACGATGTTGGTGGATGTGCAATTGCTGCAAAGCTTCTGGTTGCAAGCTGTGCATACGGCAAGCTACACCATCAACCTCATCCCAGCAGCAGTGCTTAAAGGAAAGAGCGCCTCGAAGACACCACAGGAGGTCTAGAGTGGACGCAAGCCAAGTGTGGCACACCTAAAAGTGTTCGGATGCAAGGTGCATGCAATGGTGCACACTGCGCAGAAGCGGAACAGCAAGCTGGAGCCGCGGGCAATGTCGTATCTCTTTGTTGAATGTGAGAGTGTGTGTTAGGCAAACCGGGTCTACGACACATGCAAGCAGGAGGTATTTTGCAGCCGAGATGTCGAGTTTGATGAGCAGTACAACTACATCAATAGCAACAACGTGGGCATGGTGGAATCTCCAAAAACAAGGGAGTGGTTCCAGCTCCTTGACTATGAGAAGAAGGAGCCGACGGACGCCAAAGTTGAGGATGCGGCATAAGAGTGCGATGGTGTACCAGTGGTGGTAGCCAATGCGGAGGACTGTGATAAAAATCAAGCTGATGAGCTGACCCATCGGAAGGATCAAGCGGATGAGGCACCAAGGGTATCAATGCGCGCACTCCCAGCGGAGTACGCATTGGGCGTCGGTGGAAAATTCACTGGATGTGCTGCCCCTCCAGGCCACACAAACTGCCACATCGCAGTGGGAGGGAGCAGAAAGCGGGGAAGCGCTTCAATGGAAACACTGGTCGATGGATCGGCATGATGCAGTGCGTGCTGGGTGCATCAACAGAGCCGGCTCCCATGCAAGAGAAGCTTGCACGGACCAAAGGGATCAATGGGACACAACCATCAAATCGGAGCTGGCGTCCATCACGGAAAATGACACGTGGGAGCTGGTTGACAGGCGCAAAGATGCCAAGGTCATCGGCCCAAAGTGGGTCTTGAGGACCAAGTTCACAAAGGAAGGTGTGGTTCAAAAGGGTGGCAAGGGGATACGCACAGTGTAAGAACTAGCACTACGATAAGACGTTTGCTCCTGTCGCCAAGTTCACAAGTATCCAGGCGATGCTGATTGTGTGCTACCACAAGCATCGGAGTGCCACTTTTTGTGGATGACCTGATTTTGTGCTCGACGGATCTACCAAAACTACAGCAGTTGAAAGAGCACCTGAGTAGCAGATTCCAAATTTTCGGCATGGAGGAGCTGGAGTACTACCTCGGGTGAGCATCACGTAAAACCGCAGGATGTACACGCTTGAGCTGGGGTAGGCCAACTACGTGGCTGAGGTGCTGAAGCGGTACGGCAGGGAGGACTGCAAACCACTTGGCAGTCCAGTCTCCACAACCTCTGAACTTAGTGTCGCAATGGCACCGCATACAAAAGAAGAGCGTGAGGATATTCCAGGGGTGCCCTACCAATCGGCGGTCGGCAGCCTCATGTACGCCATGCGACTCGACTAGACCTGGCCTACGCGTTGGGCGAAGTGAGCAGGTATGTCGATCTAGGGCCACTACACTGGCAGGCGGTCAAGCGCATCCTCCGCTACCTGCAAGTGAAGAGGCATGCGTACTTGAGGTTCGACAGCAAGGGGCGGGCGGACCCCTTGGGTATGGTCTGCTATACGGATGCAGACTACGCTCGAGAAGTGGACAATTGGAAGTCAAATTCCGGTTACGTGCTCTTCCTTGCTGGTGCAGCGGTGGTGCAATAGGAGGCATGACTGTGTCACCACCTCCACAGTGGAAGCAGAGTCCATTGAGCTGGCAGAGGCAGTCAAGGAGGCGGTATGGCTTCACAGGTTGCTGGGGGAGCTGGGTGTGCCACAGCAGGAGCCTACAGTGGTGTAAGAGGACAACACCGACTCCATCTATCTGACCAACAACCCAATGCAGCACAGGACGACAAAGCACATAAACATGTGTAATCACTACGTAGAGGACATGGTTGAAAAGGGACAGGTGATGCTGTAGCACTGCAGCATGCATTAAATGTTTGCGGATTCGTTGACCAAAATGCAACCCGCGGACCGGCATGCGATGAGCGTGGACGAGCTTGGGGTGACCAGCTATATGGGCTGGAGGGTGTAGCGGAAGATGAGTGAGAGCAAGCAGGAGAAGCGGGCATGGCAGGTGCAAGGGAGAGAATGTTCAATTTTTTCCCCTCCGCATGCCCAAGTGCGGCGTCGGGAGGCGCCAACGAGCCGTTAGAGAGAGGAAAATCCTTGCAGTTGGATCTGACAGCTCGAGGATTACCCGGATCCTATAATGGAGGATTTCTCTTGAAAGTTGACGAGTCGCTAAATCCAGTGGAAGTTGTTTCACTGGAATCGGACGAGAAACGAGGGAGACATGGGCTTCCAAAAGATGGGGTGTGTACGGCAGCAATGGGAGTCAGTCGCAGTTTGACTGCCGGTGAAAATTCGGCCGAAACGAGTAACAAATGTCCATCTGGAGATTTTGCTCCCGAAGACTGCCGAGGCATCCCGTGGATGATATCCACAGGATCAATTAGTACAGGTTGTTGCTGAGGAACTTAGCCAAAATTTTGGCTCAGAATTACGTGTTGTTACTCGGGGACTTGATCAAAAATCGAACAGTAGGTTTGAGGACAGGTTTCGAACCACATCAATCCCCATCACCAAACTGGATGATTAACTCATCGAAACAGACCCCAAAGGTACAAGGGGAACTGCCACTACGTGTAGGGACATCTGCGCCTTCAGAAAAGAGTTTTGATGGGTACTTGATGTGTGAGGGTGTCTCAGCGGGTGACATGGTGCACTCCGCCAACTGAGTGGCTGGATTGGGGTGCCGAACTTCGGCTGACGTAGCGGGAGCTACGGTTATCCGAATTGCACGCAGTTTGGTGTGTTGGGAAGCTTGTGACTAGCCCTATAACTCGTCAGCTCATGTCCATGTTCAAAAACTAATGCAAAATTGGGTTATTGCTTTTGCAAAAGTGACTATCTCGCAACTCTCTTCCACTCCCAGAAGCCTAGCGTGAGGCGACCAGAAAACTCACGCTTAGACTCACAACCCGCACACAAAACAGAAAGCTGTGAACTACAAGTGCAGACCAGTTAGGGCACGTTGGAACTGCCACCACCCGGGGGTGGGGTGGGGGGGGAGGCAGTTTCTAGCAACAGGGACAGGGACAGGGACAGGGAAAGGGAAGGATACGGGGACAGGGACAGGGACCGATGTAGGCAGAAGTGAAGAATGGAAAAGAGAGTTCCTTCAAGGAAGAGAAACTGGAAGGCCCAACATTAGGTGGAAAAGGAAGGTGGAGGGAACTGAGAGAAAGAGAATGCAGGGGTCAGAGATAGTTAGCAGTGCCAAGGAGTAGGTGGAAGGTATAGAGACAGGGATAGAAGAAAGGGTAGGGTCAAAGGGAAGAAAGCAGGAACAGGTGTAAATGCTTTTTTATATGTTTGTATGTATGTTGTGTGTGTGTGTGTGTGTGTGTGTGTGTGTGTGTGTGTGTGCGTATGTGTGTGTGTCTGTGTGTGTGTGTGTGTGTAT
>SZWC01016594.1:40071-64232 GCA_023375785.1 Penium margaritaceum | reverse complement strand
TGCTATATTGAAGCATTCTGACACTTTGACTTGTGTCTCCTAGCCAAACCCTTGCCGTTGTGTGTACGACTTGTGACTGTCGTCACCGTCTGACTAGGCACTGACGCCCGGTCAGCGGCTGTGTTGCGAGGAAGCTTCTACGCACTTTCTCTTGGTATCAGAGCAGTGAGACAGTTCTCACTGAGCTGCGCAGCAGAGACGCAGCAGAGCAGCAGCAGTGAGAGTCACCGCTGCAGCAGATCTTCTGGGACCCGTTGGAGACGGCCGTTCGCCGTCCGCGCATTCCACCCACCACGTGAGATCGCAGCTGCTGAGGCAGCAGCAGTAGCGCGTACCGCCACACAGAGGTGTGTGGCGGTTGCGGTACGTGCAGCCGCCACTTCCCCCCATAGCCGCAGCAGCAGAGCAGCAGCAGCAGAGGCGGCGGCGGCATCCGCGCAGCAGCAGCGCAGCAGCAGCGGCCGCCACAGCAACGTGGCAGCAGCGGCGGCAGCAGCAGCACAGCAGCGGCATCGGCAGCAGCAGCGCAGCAGCGGCAGCAGCACAACAGCAGTAGCGGCATTCGCGGCGGCAGCAGCAGTGCAGCAGTGGCAGCAGCAGCAGCACGCAGCGGCGGCAGCCAGCAGCAGCGCGCGGCGGCGACAACCAGCAGCAGCTGCAGCGCGCAGCAGCAGCACCGCACGCAGCAGCAGCCGCCGCGTGCAGCAGCAGCACAGCCGCCGCTGCCACGGCTGCACACGCAGCTACGCAGCTGCTGCTGCAGCTGACAGCACAGCTACTGCAGCAGCTGGGCGGAAGCTGCTGCGTAGGTTCCGCGGAGCTGCCGCGCGCCACCGCGCAGCGGCAGAACCGTGACAAAAAAAAAGAAAAAATAAAGGGGACGAGCTGACGTCAGCATTGTTGGTTGCTGACGTCATCAGGTCGTGCTGACGTCAGCAACCACTTGCTGACGTCAGCATTACACTTAGCCAAATTTTCAACCAAAAGTTCAAAAGTTGCCAGCGTTTCAACTCCCCGAGAAATGCAGACGGTTTTGAAATCCGGCAAACGTGACCTGTCGTCCCATAGTGAGCGGCGACATGAGTTCGCCCGACGACAAGGACAAGGGACCAGGTGATGCCTCCTCCTCTTCTTCAGGGGTATTGAGCCCTCGCTCGCAGGCCATTGAGGACCTGCGTAGCCAGCAAGAGGAGATGCGTCGTCTGCAGCGAGAGCAGACTGACGCTATCCGCACACTGACTGAGCTCCTGCGCGCTCAGTCCACGGCTCCTCCGCGGATTTCTGAGGGAGCTACCGGCGTTGCGGCCTCCACCCAGCACTCGGCTCAGGTGCCCGTGACAGGTGCCCCGCCTGCTTCACCTCCTGGTGTGGTCTCCCCACCACCTGCGGACCTCCTTGATGACGAGCCATTCATGCCAGGCTTTGAGGATGACTCCCAGGAGCGNGGCAAACTTGACCTGTCGTCCCATAGTGAGCGGCGACATGAGTTCGCCCGACGACAAGGACAAGGGACCAGGTGATCCCTCCTCCTCTTCTTCAGGGGTATTGAGCCCTCGCTCGCAGGCCATTGAGGACCTGCGCAGCCAGCAGGAGGAGATGCGTCGTCTGCAGCGAGAGCAGACTGACGCTATCCGCACACTGACTGAGCTCCTGCGCGCTCAGTCCACGGCTCCTCCGCGGATTTCTGAGGGAGCTACCGGCGTTGCGGCCTCCACCCAGCACTCGGCTCAGGTGCCCGTGACAGGTGCCCCGCCTGCTTCACCTCCTGGTGTGGTCTCCCCACCACCTGCGGACCTCCTTGATGACGAGCCATTCATGCCAGGCTTTGAGGATGACTCCCAGGAGCGAGAGATTCGTCTTCTACAGGAGCGCCTCCGTCAGCTGCAGACGGGTATCCGACCTCCACCCCTGTCCCCGACACGATCGTCACCTGACTTCCCCCAGTGGTCACCCCCTTCCAGGAGTTTTTCCCGTCACTCGCCCTCCTCAGCCTGCGGCTGCTCTCCCCACGGAGCGGCAACCAAAGGACTTTGAGGCACCACCTCCATGGTACATCAACGAGGATGGATTTGACTACTGGGAGATCCTGTTCCAGGTGTGGGCCACTTCTGAGGGAGTGTGGCCTTACTACCACAGCCCATACCAGTCTACAGATCCAGCACAGGTGCTAACAGCAGTCCGGGCCATGCGAGGGCTTCTCTACGCCATGTCACGCGAGACTGTCGTTGACTTCCGTCCCTTTCTCGGCGAGGCTGGCACAGGCACCGGAGCTGATCCTCGTGGAGGATGGGATCTGGCATTGTCCCTACTGGCTGCAGAGACGCACGCCACGCGTGCGTCACACATTCGCGCTTTCCACTCTCTCTGTCATGGACCAGCGGAGCCTGTAGCGGATTACTGGCGACTTGCCATGCGTATCTACACGCGCCTGGGGACCTCAGGGGGCACACAACTGTGGGCGCTTCGGACGATTATGCTCGGAGTTCGCCCGGAGTACACCGACATATTCACACGGTACAGCGACGCTGCTCTCGAGCATTTCTCAGCCACCCTGCAGCTGGTCCCGTGGGCCCATCAGCTTTTCCTACAGGTGACGTCGGCCCGCGAGGCAGCAGTAGTACATCAGGAGACTTCCCTTGCTGCAGCAGTCCTCGCCTCACCACCATCTTCCCTCCTGCAGTCACCCTCACCTTCCTCCATCACGACCTCATCTTCCTCCTCCTCTTCGACCCCGTCTACAACCACGGAGACGCAGGGCGTTGCAGCAGCTGCCCAGGGGAAGAAGAAGAATAGGAAGTGCGGATCGGGTAAGTAGCAGTCGTCATCCAGTGGTAGCAGTGGCCGTTCAGTGCACTGCTACAACTGTGGAGGTGCCCATCGCTATACCGAGTACCAGCAGCCGCTCGACTGGGAGCGCATCACTCGCGGACTTCAGGCTGCCCATGCTGCTCGCACCGCGTCCGGCACGTCGACCGCACACTCCTCTGGACGCGCGGCAACTACGACTGCAGCTGTCCCTGCATCTTCACCGGCGAGCAGCAGTGATCCAGACCCACGTGACCGCACCATCGCCGAGCTTCGTCATCTTTGGCGCTTCGCTTTCAGGGAGGTGCGAGTGTGTTGTCATCGTCGAGTGGGTCAAAGACTGCTTGTTCGTCCGTCCTCGTGACTCGTGATGACAAGTGTGGGGGAGCACAGTCCTCATGTGATGATGATGGGCCTGACTGCACTGACTGGATTCATGAGTCTCACCTTCGTGATGTACGTCGTTCCGTCCCACTGACGGCTCAGCGTCCCTGTGATGCCGAGTGTTCTATTGCTCGTTGTACAGTGACGTCCACCAGTCGTGACTCCGGTGGCACTTGGATCATCGATTCCGGTGCCACCCCACCACATGACGTGTCGTCGTAGTGACTTTGTGGTACTTGGTCCTGTCACGACTGTCCGTGCTGTTCGTACAGGTTCTGGTCAGTCCTTACNCTCCGTATGGTACACCGAGGACCAGCAGGGGTCCAAGGTCTCCCCTCGGGGTCGCTTGTGTGCCTTCATCGGCATCTCCCCGCGGTCGAAGGCCTGGCGTTTTTGGGACCCCACTCGCCGTCGTGTCATTGAGTCCCGTGACGCGCTGTTTTTTGAGTCACTCACATACCGTGATCTGACTTCGATCACAGCGCTCTCTGCAGCTCATGTCCCTTCCTGTGAGGGTCCTCGGCGGATGGGGGAGAGCTCTTCGCCAGCGACCATTCCTCGCCAGGCTGATGTGTCCGCTCGAGTCCCCTCTCGATCTCCAGCACTTGATGATCCGGCTATCATTGCCGTTGGTCCAGAGATCCCGCCTGTCCAGCCAGCTTCGCACCCCACAGGTACCACTGCTCCCACGCCTCCTCCTGCATCACCCTCTGTGTCCACTGGCACCCCTGTTCCGGCGTCTCACCCAGCCCAGCCCACTCCTGTCTCTACGTCGGCTGACACTCCTGTCTCAGTGTCCGGGCCAGCCTTGCCCGCTGTCATCCCCAGCTCAGTGTCCCCCACACACGCATCTCCGCGCACGGCTTCTCCGACTGCCTCGTCTCAGCCCTCACCAGCTGTGGTCGTACCTGTCCCTGTGGTCGTACCTGTTCCTGAGCCTGAGGTGCGCCCCTCGACCTCCGCTTACTCCCGTGAGCCCGGTGGTCGCCTTCGACCACTCGATTATGGAGCTCAGCGAGCTTCGAGTTCCGGACCCAGACGTTCCTCTCGCAGCCTTGCGAGCGGTGATCCAGGCACAAAGGCCTTAGGCCTGAGTGTCTGCACTGAGCTTTCAGAGGTACACCCAGCGTGCCCCATAGGGCACGACCTGGTCACTCGCGAGTTCCATATCGCCTGTGATGCAGCAGCTGATCTTGTGGCCGTCAGGCCAGACACTGAGGCGTGTGCACTTGCCACGCAGAGTTCCCCCTCTATGGCGCCGGACCCGGGAACATTAAGGGAGGCTTTCTCATCGCAGGATGCTGAGGCCTGGCGAGCTGCTTGCGAGGATGAGCTTCGCGCTATCCGAGAGCACGGAGTCTACGAGCTGGTCGACCTTCCCCCTGGGAGGAAGGCGATTCATGTCAAGTGGGTCTTTCACAAGAAAGTGAAGCCGGATGGCTCACTGGAACGCTACAAGGCCCGCTTGGTCGTCAAGGGGTTCTCTCAGATTGAGGGAGTTGATAACACTGACACCTTTGCCCCTGTCGGCCGCATGACCTCAGCTCGAGCTCTGTTCGGTGTAGTAGCTCTTCATGACTGGGAACTACACCAGACGGATGTGAACAACGCGTTCCTCCATGGCTCTTTGGATAAGGAGATCTATGTGGCTCAGCCACCAGGCTTTGGGGACGGTGACAAGGTCTGGCGCTTGCGCAAGTCCTTGTACGGCCTCAAGCAGTCTCCACGGTGTTGGAACCGGGAGATCACTGGCACCTTGACTCGCGCGGGATACGTACTGAGCGAGGCAGACCCCTCACTCTTCATCCTACCGACACCCGAGCGGTTTACCGCCATCCTGGTCTATGTTGATGACCTTCTGATCGTGTCTCCATCGCTGGAGGCCGTGAAGGAGGCCAAGGCTGTGCTGCAGGCCGCCTACAGGATGAAGGACCTCGGTCCTGCATCGGTGTTTCTTGGTATGGAGATTGCGCGAGATCGCAGACATCGGACACTATTGCTGCATCAGGCCCGATAGGCACGAGTCGTGGGGGAGCGCTTTAGCGATCTCCTTGGTGCAGTGCCCACAGTTTCCACACCATTCACACCTGATGGGCAGGATGCCCTGAAGGTGGATGACCCTACACAGCTGGGGGAGACAGTGGACGTGACCTTGTACCCCCGTCTTATCGGATCTCTGATGTACCTGGCCACTACCATGCGTCCCGACATCGCGTTCCCCGTCAACCTCCTCGCTCAGTTCTTACAGGCTCCACGTGCAAGAGCTCTTCACGCGGCTGTGCGAGTGGTACGGTACGTGGTCTCCACGCCGTATCTCGGACTCTGCTTTTGTCGGTAGTGTTCGGTGGTCCTTGACGGCTACACTGACAGCGACTGGGCTTAGATTCCTGACGGGCGCAGTCGCACTGGCTACGTGTTTCTGCTCGGTGGTACCACTTTGTCTTGGCGAAGCGGGAAGCAGGGCTGCATCGCATGTAGCTCGTCGGAGGCAGAGTATGTGGCCTTGGGGGTAGGGGCTGCTGAGGCAGTTTGGCTGCAGCGCTTGTTTCTTCAGCTTGGGCAGTCAGTACCCGCCATTGTGCTGCGTTGCGACAACCAGAGTGCTCTCGCCATTGCGGAGAACTCTGGTGTTTTTCATGTTCGCACACAGCATATTGCGGTTGAGCATCACTTCGTTTGTGATCTGGTGGAGCGATGCGTGATCTCCATCATGTGGGTTGGCACTGACTTGCAACGAGCTGATTTCTTGACGAAGGCACTTGCCCGCGGAAAGTTCTTGGTGGCCATTCGTTCTGTTGGGCTTCGCCCCGTGCGTGACAGTGGTTGAGTTTGGGATGTACGTTGCCGTCTCATCTGTCTGTGTCACTCACAATGTGGTTGTACCAGTGCTGCACGCGTATGGACATGCGCACCATCGGGTCATGGGGGAGTGTTGTGCTTTGTGCCGTTCCTGTATAGTTTGCTGTGACCACTCGGCCGTGTCCATACTTGTGCAGATCCCTGAGGCAGGCGGCCCTGGTGACACGGGCGCGACGACAGGCGGCGGACTACCCGTCTGGAGCTGACCGACCACTGTTCCAGAGCCCCAGATGTCACCGGGACTCCTTGCTGTGCCTTCTACGTCTTGCTGGCGCCTTCCGGCGGACTGGGCATGAGGCCCATTTGCATGTTTTTGCATTATATACTTGCTGTCAGTCAATGGATGCATGCATGTGACCAGTCGTTGCGTGCGTCTTTTGATTCTGCACGTCTAGGTTTAGACGGCATAGGATTCTGACATGTGTGCGCAGAGTTACGGCCAAAACAGTGGTTTTGGGCCGGTTTTAGGACAGCTCTTGGACTGCCGCGTGCGAGACCCGCCGTGCGCCGCGGCAGGTATTTATGCCCTGGACCTGGCAGTTGTCATTGCTCTCTGCATATGCTATATTGAAGCATTCTGACACTTTGACTTGTGTCTCCTAGCCAAACCCTTGCCGTTGTGTGTACGACCTGTGACTGTCGTCACCGTCTGACTAGGCACTGACGCCCGGTCAGCGGCTGTGTTGCTATGAAGCTTCTACGCACTTTCTCTGTTTGTACATTTCCTGGAGGCTACGATGGCAGACAGACACTTACACNGTATTTATGCCCTGGACCTGGCAGTTGTCATTGCTCTCTGCATATGCTATATTGAAGCATTCTGACACTTTGACTTGTGTCTCCTAGCCAAACCCTTGCCGTTGTGTGTACGACCTGTGACTGTCGTCACCGTCTGACTAGGCACTGACGCCCGGTCAGCGGCTGTGTTGCTATGAAGCTTCTACGCACTTTCTCTGTTTGTACATTTCCTGGAGGCTACGATGGCAGACAGACACTTACACGATACGTCTCACACTTGTCAATCAACAAACCTGATAGATCAAACTGTGTGCAACTATGGCTTTCAAAAGGGTGTTAAACTGAAAATGAGTTTTCCCTTCCTTCAGTGCATTCAAATACTGAAAGCCATGTTTTCGGCTGCCTGGACAACATGCTGAGCAAGGTCGAGACTCTTGAGCATCCCAAAAACAAAGGGACTGACAGTGATACGAGATGGCAGAACTTTAAAGATCCTGTCATGAACCAGATTGAGACAAACCAACCTCCAACTTTGACATGAGGGGTCTCATTCTGCACCTCACCATCAAGAGCCAATCAATATCGTCCGAGAACCTCGATCGATCTCAACCTTGGTGTCTTATTCCTTTCCAAACCAAGGTTAAGTTTGGTTTGGAAAGGAATCAGACATTCAGGTATACCTGAATGTTTCCTTCTCTGTGATGTTGTGTACTTAGTGTGACCTCTCGGTTCACGTCCTTTGCCGTGCAGACTCCTGTTGAGGTGGAGGCTACGGAAGACTGGGGGAGCAGATGCGAGTCGGCCGAGCAGCCACCGGGTGCACTCTAGCCGTCTTCACGCGTTCTGGCTTCCCTTTTGAAGTGCTCATACCTTGTCTCAAACCAATCGACTTCAATACTTTTGCACGGTTGAGTTATGGTGGCTTGGTGACCTAGTTTTGTCTTCCCTGTGAACCGGTGGTAGTTTTGGCTGACATAGTTTAGGTCTAAACGTCAGTTTGGGCTTGTGAGCCTCGAGTGCGGTTATGCCCCTCGCATTTTGAGTGGGCACCGGTAAGCCCCATGTCGCTGGCCGACGGGTGGGCTTGGATAGCAAGCTCCACCCGCCACCACTCACTCACTCTTTTGACTCTCACACTCGCCATGCTCATCTGTTTTGACTGCCGTCAGTCCCACTCAAACCACAGCGTCAGTGCCTGGTCAGACGGTGACGAAAGTCACAGGTCACGCACACAACGGCAAGGGGTTGGCTAGGAGACACAAGACAAAGTGTCAGAATGCTTCAATAGCATATGCAGAGAGAGTTAAAAAATGACAGGTCCAAGGCATAAATACCTTCCGCGGCGCACGGCGAGTGTTGCACGCGGCAGTCCAAGAGCTGTCCTAAAACCGGCCCAAAATCACTGTTTTGGCCATAACTCTGCGCACACATGTCCGAATGCTACGCTGTCTGAACCTAGACGTGCAGAATCAAAAGACGGACGCTACGACTGGTCACAAGCATGCATCCATCATCAGACGGTGGACATACAATGCAAGAACATTTATATAGGGCTCATGGCCAGTCCGCCGAACGACGCCTGGAAGCTGTAGAAAAGACAGCAGAGAGTCCCGGCAGCATCTCGGGCTACGGAACGATAGTCGGCAAGCTCCAAGCTGGTAGTCCGCCGCTAGTCGTTGCACCAGTGTCACCAGGGCCCGCCTGAGGGATCTGCAAGAATATGGACACGGCCGAGTGGTCACAGTAAACTGTACACAAACGTCGCAAATCACAACACTCCCCTATGACCCAATGGTACGCATGCCCATACACGTGTAGCACTGGTACAAACACAATAGTGAGTGACCCAAACAGATGGGGCACAAACGCATATCTCATACTCAACCACCCTCAGGCATGGGGCGAAGCCCAACAGAACGAATGGCCACCATGAACTTTCGGTGAGCTAGTGCCTTCGTCAAGAAATCAACACGCTGCATGTCAGTGCCAACCCACATGACGGAGATCACGCGTTGCTCCACCAGATCACGATCGAAGTGATGCTCAACCGCAATGTGCTTTGTGTGAGCATGAAAGACACCGGAGTTTTCCGCAATGGCGAGAGCACTCTGGTTGTCGCAACGCAGCACAATGGCGGGTACTGACTGCCCAAGCTCAAGAAACAAGCGCTGCAGCCATACTGCCTGAGCAGCTCCTGCACCCAAAGCAACGTACTCTACCTCCGACAAGCTACGTGCGATGCAGCCTTGCTTCCCGCTTCGCCAAGACAGAGCGGTACTACCGAGCAGAAACACGTAGCCAGTACGGCTGCGCCCATCTGGGCTCCAAGCCCTGTCACTGTCAGTGTAGCCATCAAGGACCACTGAACACCGTCGATGAAAACAGAGTCCAAGGTACGGCGTGGAGACCACGTACCGTACCACTCGTAAAGCTGCATGAAGGGCTCTCGCACGTGGAGCCTGCAAGAAATGAGCGAGGAGGTTGACGACGAACGCGATGTCAGGAGGCGTGGTAGTGGCCAGGTACATCACAGATCCGATGAGACAGAGGTACAAGGTCACGTCCACTGTCTGCCCGAGCTGTGTAGGATCATCCACCTTCCGGGTATCCTGCCCATTGGGTGCGAGGGGTGTGGAAGCGGAGGGCACTGCACCGAGGAGATCGCCAAAGCGGTCCCCCACGACTCGTGCGTATGGGGCTTGATGCAACAACGATGTCCGATGTCTGCGATCTTGCACGATCTCCATACCGAGAAACACCGATGCAGGACCGAGGTCCTTGATCCTGTACGTAGTCTGTAGGACAGCCTTGGCCTCCTTCACGGCCTCCAGGGACGGAGACGCGATCAGAAGGTCGTCGACATAGACCAGGATGGCGGTGAATTGCTCGGGTGTCGGTAGGATGAACAGAGAGGGGTCTGCCTCACTCACGTATCCTGCATGAGTCAAAGTGCCAGTGATCTCCCGGTTCCAGCACCGCGAAGACTGCTTGTGGTCGTACAAGGACTTGCACAAGCGCCAGACCTTGTCACCGTCCTCAAAGCTCGGTGGCTGAGCCACGTAAATCTCCCAATCCAGAGAGCCATGGAGGAACACATTGTTCACATCCATCTGGTGCAGTTCCCAATCATGCTGAGCCACTACACCGAACAGAGCTCGAGCTGAGGTTATGCGGCCGACAGGGGCAAAAGTGTCGGTGTAATCGACTCGCTCTATCCGAGAGTACCCCTTGACGACGAAGCGGGCCTTGTAGCGTTCCAGTGAGCCATCCGGCTTCACCTATATGCAAAAGACCCACTTGACCTGAATAGCCTTCCTCCCAGGAGGAAGGTCGACAAGCTCGTAGACTCTGTGCTCTCGGATAGAGCGAAGCTCATCCTCGCAGGCAGCACGCCAAGCGTCAGCATCCTGTGATGAGAGAGCCTCCCTTAGTGTGCCTGGGTCGGGCGCCATAGAGGGAGAACTCTACGTGGCAAGTGCACATGCCTCAGTGCCGGGCCTGACGACCACGAGATCAGGTGCTGTGTCACGGGTGATATGGAACTCGCCAGTGACGAGGTTGTGCCCTACGGGGCACACTGGACGTACCTCTGTGAACTCAGTGCGGACACTCATGCTTAGGGCCTTCGTGCCCGGGTCACTACTCGCGATGCTACAAGAGGAGCGCCTGGGTCCGAGGCCTAATGCTTGTTGAGCTCCGGAATCCGGTGGTCGAAGACGGCCACCGGGCTCACGGGAGTAACCTGAGGTTGAGGGACGCACCTCCGGCTGAGGGACAGATGCGACCGCAGCTGGTGAGGGCTGAGACGAGGCAACTGGAGACACCGTGCGAGGAGATGCGTATGTGGGGAACACGGGGCTGGGTGTGACAGCTGGAGTAGGCAAGACTGGACCTGACACTGAGGCAGGAGTACCAGCCGACGTAGGAACGGGAGTGGGCAAGGCTGGATTAGATACATAAATAGGGGTGCCAGCAGACGCAGGTACTGGTGCAGAAGGAGACGTGGGAACAGAGGTACCTGTGGAGTGTGAAACTGGCTGTACAGGCAAGATCTCTGGACCAAGGGCAATGATCGCCGGATCATCAAGGGCTGGAGACTGAAAGGGGACTGGAGCGGACAGATCCGCCTGATGAGAGATGCTCGCTGGCGTGGAAGTCTCCCCCATCCGCCGAGAATCCTCATAGGAAGGAACATGGGTGGCAGAGAGTGCTCTGATCGAAGTCAAGTCACGGTAGGTGAGAGACTCGAAAGACAGCGCGTCGCGGGACTCAATGACGCGACGATGAGTAGGGTCCCAGAAGCGCCAGGCCTTCGACCGCGGGGAAATGTTTATGAAGACACACAAGCGGCCCCGAGGTGAGACCTTGGACCCCTGCTGGTCCTCGGAGTACCACACGGAGGCCAAGGAGCCCCAGACGCGAGCGAGACGAAGGTCAGCACGGTGTCCAAACCAGAGCTCGTACGGTGTGATATGGTCCGGAAGCGGACTGTGCAGGAGGCGGTTCCAGACCGAAGTCATGTAGGCGAAACCCTCAAAGACAAAAGACTCTGAGAGACCGCACTCAGACCACATGGCGCAAATCGCATCCTCCATGGTGCGGTTCCAGCTCTCAGATACACCGTTCTGCTGTGGGGTAGCAGGAGCGGAGACCTGGTGAAAAATCCCATGCTCAGCAAAGAAGGAGTCCATCTCGTTGAGGAACTCGTCGCCGCGATCCGAGTGGAAGGTATGTAGCGTGTGGCGGGACAGACGCTCAGCCATCACTAGCCAGAGTTGAACCGCAAGGGCGGCGTCACTCTTCTGACGCAGGCTGTAGACCCACCGCATCCGGGTAAAGTCATCAGTCAGAGTCAGAACATACCGGCCCCTCTCGGACAGGGACTCGATCGGGAGGGGGTCGAGAAGGTCTGAGTGAACCAGCTCGATAGGCCGAAGCGCTCGGGAACGAGAGTCAGGGTAGGTGCACCGGTGCATCTTGGGTGTCTTCTCAAAAGAAGCCACGTCAAGACCGAGAGCGGGCTGTGTCCGAATAGGCTTCAACACAGTGTCATAGCCCACGTGACACAGACGGCAATGAAGCAACCTCTGGTGTTCCGGAGATAGAACACCAGTGACAAAGACATGACAGGAGGAAGAGGAAGAGAGAGGGGAGGAGGGCCGAGCGATGCGATAGCGATCATGTATGACTAAAGCACGTAGGACGACACTACGGGTGTCAGTAGCAATCACAGTCGCTGAGTCAGCAGTATGCTCCACAGAGAGACCCATGAAGGTGCAGGCACGCACAGAAAGCAAGCTGAGCTCAAGATCATGCACAAAAAACACGTCGGAAAGGTACAAAGGGCCAGACGGACCATCGAAGCATACAACCCCAACACCATGGACTGACAAGGACCGACCAGACCCTCTACGAACGGAACGGACAGACGTGACAGGACCGAGAAAAACAAAGTCACTACGACGGCACGTCATGTGATAGGTGGCACAAGAATCAATGATCCAAGTGCCACCGGAGTCACGGCTGGTGGTCGTCACTATACAATGAGCAATGGAACACTCGGTATCAGAGGGACGCTAAGCCGTCAGTGGGGAGGAACGACGCACAACACAAAGATGAGACTCATAGATCCACTCGGTGTAGTCAAGCCCATCATCATCACATGCAGACTGTGCTCCCCCACACGCGTTGTCACGAGCCACAGGAACGGACAAACAAGCAGTCTGTGAACCACCCGATGATGAAAACACACTCGCACCCCCCTGAAAGCGGAGCGCCAGAAGGTGGTGAAGCTCGGCAATGGTGCGGTTGCGTGGGTCCGGATCGCTGCTGCTCGCCGGTGAGGAGGCAGGAACGGCTGCAATCGTGGCCGCCGCGCGTCCAGTGGAGGATGCGGGTGACGTGCCAGACATGGAACGGAGAGCATGAGCAGCCTAGAGCCCACGAGTGATCCGCGCCCAGTCAAGTGGTTGCTAGCACTTGGTGTAGCGATGGGCGCCTCCACAGTTGTAGCAGTGCACAAAACGGCCACTGCTACCACTGGATAACGACTGCTGCTGACCTGATCCACGCTTCGTATTCTTCTTCTTCCCCTGGGCGGCTGCTGCGACGCCCAGTGTCTGCATGGGTATAGACGGGGTCGAAGAGGAAGAGGAAGGTAAGGAAGTGATGGAGGAGGAAGAGGGAGACTGCATGAGGGAAGATGGTGGTGATGCCATGGCTGCCGCAGCGAGGGAAGTCTCCTGATGGGCTACGGCTGCCTCGTGGGCTGAGGTCACCTGAAGGAAGAGCTGATGCGCCCAAGGAAGCAGCTGCATCGTGGCTGAGAAGGGCTTGAGGACAGTGTCGCTGTACCGTGTGAAG
Organism: Penium margaritaceum; assembly: GCA_023375785.1. Classification (NCBI taxonomy): domain Eukaryota; kingdom Viridiplantae; phylum Streptophyta; class Zygnematophyceae; order Desmidiales; family Peniaceae; genus Penium; species Penium margaritaceum. The sequence continues at coordinate 51,083 of SZWC01016594.1, read as the reverse complement.
ATGTCGGTGTACTCGAGGTAAACTCCGAGCATAATTGTATGAAGCGTCCACAGCTGTGTGCCTCCTGAGGTCCCCAAGTGCGTGTAGATGCGCATGGCGCGTCGCTAGCAATCCACTGCAAGCTCCCCAGGCCCTTGACGGAGCGAATGGAAAGCACGAATGTCTGATGCACGAGTGGCGTGCGTCTCTGCGGCCAGCAGGGATAAGGCTAGATCCCAACCTCCACGGGGATGAGCGCCGACGCCTGTGCCGGCCTCGCCAAGGAAGGGGCGGAAGTCGACAACGATCTCATGTGGCATGGTGTAGAGGAGTCCGCGCATGGCCCGGGTTGTTGTCAGTACCTGTGCTGGGTCTGTAGGCTGGTACGGGCTATGGTAGAAAGGCCACACTCCCTCAGAAGTGGCCTATACCTGAAACAGGATCTCCCAGCAGTCGAAGCCATCCTCACTGATGTACCGTGGAGGTGGTGCCTCAAAATCCTTGGGCTGTAGCTCCGTGGGGAGAGCAACCACAGGCTGAGTAGGACGAGAGACGGGAAAGACTCCTGGAAGGGGATGGTCACCGGGGTAGTAAGGTGACGATCATATCGGGGAAAACGGAGGAGATTGGGTGCCCGTCTACAGCTGACGAAGGCGCTCTTGAAGAACTCGAATCTCCTGAGCCGGGGAATCATCCGTAATGCCTGGCATGAGTGGCTCATCATCCAAGAGGTCAGCGGGTGGTGGGACAGGTCGAGCGCCTGTCACGGGTGCCTGATCTGACTGCTGAGTAGAGACCAGGACGCCGGAAGCTCCCTCAGAAGCCTGCTGAGGAGTCGTGGACTGAGCACGCAAAAGCTCAGTTAGCGTGCGGATAACGTTAGTCTGCTCTCTTTGGAGGCGACACATCTCATCCTGCTGGCTTCGCAAGTCCTCAATGGCCTGCAAGCGAGGACTCAGTACACCAGACAAAGAGGAGGAGGGGTCGCCTGGTCCCTTCTCCTTGTTGTCGAACAAGCTCATGTCGCCGATCAGTATGGGGCGACAAGTCAAATTTGTTGGATTTCAAAACCATCAGCGTTTCTCGAGGAGTTGAGATGCTGGCAACTTTTGTCTGTCTCGCCAAAAGTCTGGCTAAGTATGGTGCTGATGTCAGCAGGTGGTTGCTGACATCAGCACGACCTGATGACGTCAGCAAACAAAATTGCTGACGTCAACTCGCCTCCCCTCCCTTTTTTTTTGCGACTCTTCGTGTGCGTGCAACCGCTCCATAATGATTGCGCGGAAGCTACGCAGAAGCTACGCAGCAACTTCCGCTAAGCTGCTGCTACAGCTCTGTTGTCAGCTGCATCAGCAGCTGTGTAGCTGCGTGTGCAGCGGTGGCAGCAACGGCTGCGCTGCTGCTGCTGCTGCTGTTTCGCGCTGCGGCTGCTGCTCATTACCGGCGCTACGCGCTGCTGCTGCTGTCACTGCTATGCCGCTACTGCTGTTGTTGCCGCTAGTGCCCTGCTGTTGGCGCCGCGGTTACCGCTACTGCTGTTGCGTTGCTGTTGCCGCCGCTGCTGCTGCGTTGCTGCTGCTGCTGGTGCTGCTGCGCTGCTGCTGCCGCCACTGTTGCTGCGCTTCTGTTGCCGCCGCTGTTGTAGCTACCAATGCGGCTCTGGATGGCGGCTGCGCTCACTACAGCTGCCATGTACCACTGTTGCTACTGCTGCCTCTGCTGCTGCTGCTCGCACGGTGCCAACAACGCTGTTGCAATCTCACGTGGTGGGTGAGGACTGCGGCGACGGCAACTTGGTGTCTCCGATAGGCCTCAAGGAATCTGCTACAGCGGTGACTCTCACTGCTGCTACTGTGATGCGTCTCTGTTGCGCAGCTCAGTGAGAGCTGTCTCACTGCTCTGATACCATAAGAAAATGCGTGGAAGCTTCCTAGCAATGCAACCGGTGATTAGGCGTCAGTGCCTTGTCAGACGGTGACGACAGTCATGGGTCGTGCACACAACGTCAAGGGTTTGGCTAGGGGACACAAGACAAAGTGTCAGAATGCTTCAATAGCATATGCAAAGAGAGTTAACAAATGACAGGTCCAAGGCATGAATACCTGCCGCAGCGCACGGCGGGTGTCGCATGCGGCAGTCCAAGAGCTGTCCTAAAACCGGCCCAAAATCACTGCTTTGGCCGTAACTCTGCGCAGACATGTCAGAATGCTACGCCGTGAGAACCTAGACGTGCAGAATCAAAAGACGGAGGCTACGACTGGTCACATGCATGCATCCATCATCAGACATTGGACATACAATGCAAAACCAAGCAAATAGGGCTCATGGCCAGTTAGCCGAAAGACACTTGCAAGCTGTAGAAAAGACAACAGACAGTCCCGGCAGCATCTGGGGCTCCGGAACGGTAGACGGTTAGCTCCAAGCTGGTAGTCCGCCGCCAGTCATCGCACCGGTGTCACCAGGGCCCGCCTCAGGGATCTGCGCGAGTTTGGACACAGCCGAGTGGTCATAGTAAACTGTACTCGAACGTCACAAATCACAACAGTTGTGTACTTAGTGTGACGTCTCGGTTCACGTCCTTTGCCGTGCAGACTCCTGCTGAGGTGGAAGCTACGGAAGACTGGGGGAGCGGACGCGAGTCGGCCGAGCAGCCACCGGGTACACTTTAGCCGTCTTCACGCGTCCTGGGTTCCTTTCTGAAGTGCTCATACCTTGTCTCAAACCAATTGACTTCAATACTTTTGCATGGTTGAGTTATGGTGGCTTGGTGACATAGTTTTGTCTTCCCTGTGAACCGGTGGTAGCTTTGGCTGACATAGTTTAGGTCTAAACGTCAGTTTGGTCTTGTGAGACTCAAGTGGGGCTATTCTCCTCGCATTTTGAGTGGGCACCGGCAAGCCCCATGTCGCCGGCCGACGGGTGGGCTTGGATAGCAAGCTCCACCCGCCACCTGTCACTCACTTTTTTGACTCTCACACTCGCCACGCTCGTTTGTTTTGACTGCCGTCAGTCCCATTCAAACCACAACGTCGAGGTTCACATGGCCATGTGAGGGAGGAGGGGTAGGGCTGTACCTTTTTGGTATCATTGAGAGACGAGCCAGCGCTCGTCACGTCGTGCATGAGAAGCGCGAGGTCCTTGGAGGGCTCGCCAAGCAGCAGCCGCGATGATCTGCCGCTGTGTGGATCAGGAGCGGCAGTAGCGGTCGCGCGAAGCTGCAGCTGTAGTGGGGGCAGCGGCGGTGATGGCGGCAGCGGCAGTGGTGCTTCGGCTTAGCCGCATTGGCCAAGCCGAAGCAACACTGTGCGGAGCAGCAGCAGTAGTGGCAGGTGCGCGGCGCGGAGCAGCGGAGGCAGCGGTAGGGGCAGCTGCGTGCAGCAGTGTGCGGCAGCGGCGTGCAGTAGCGTGCGGCATCAGTGGCCAGCGGCATCACCAACCAGCAACAGGAGCAGTGACGGCTGCTTAGCTGCAGCTGCAATAGCTGACGGCAGTGGCACTGGCTTAGCCACAGCGACAGTTGAACAACACCGCCAGCAGCTGGGCAGAGCAATAGTTGCAGTGGCGGCGGCGTGCAGCAGCGTGCAGCAGCAGCAGTCAGCAACCGTGGCATATTACAACGGCGGGCAGCAGCAGTACTCACGGCTTTCCAACTGCCGTTGTGAGAGCAGTGGTGGTAGTGTTGTGGGAGTGGGTGTAGTAGCAGCCAGCCGCAACTGCAGGAGACACCTCATCGCAGTGACAGCGACGACGAAAACAACAGCAGCAGCAGCAGCAGCAGCAGCCGTCATATTGTCTTTGGTATACCCTTCCCCCTTCTGGCTGGGCTCCCCTCTCTTCCCAGGTTGGGTGGGGGCGGTTCAGGTACCCAAAAAGCTGCCTCACAGCCTGTCCCAGATTTCCCACGCCCACTGGGGTGGGGGAAATGCTGTCGAATTGTTTCGGCAGCATGGGGGGGGGGGTCCCTTGGCGGCTTTTAGGCTAAAAAAGGCCTCGTCACATTTCCCACGCCCACTGGGGCGGGGGAAACGTTGCCAAAATTGTTTGGCAGCATGGTAGGATCCATCGGCGTTGGCTTTGAGGCTGAAAAAGGTCTCGACATACTTCTCACGCCCACTGGGGCGGGGTGAACTCTGCCAAAATTGTCCGGCAGCATTCACCACTCGTGAAACCGTGGTGCACACTTGCAGCACCCCACGCAGTTCCTTGTCGAAGGACACAACTGTTGGAGTCGGCAGTGCCGGCTCCACTATGGACGCTGGTGTTGCCGCCTCCGGTGAAATAGGGGGCACACCGGGCACGACGCGGGACGAATCCCCGTCTAGCCCCAGCTCGTTGGCTCGCAGTCTACGCAAGCTGCGCGAGCAGCAGGCCCAGCAAGCTGAACAGAGAGCCAAGCAGATGGCTGACTTGCTCAAACCGTTTCGTGACGCAGTTGAGCCACAGCAGCAGCAGCCGTAGCAATAGCAACAACGGCAGGAAAAGCAGGTTCAGCAACAGGATCACTAGCATAAGCTGCTCCGTGATGCATCGCGGAAGGGAAAAATGAAAGTCAAGAGTGCAGTTGCAGCTGATATCGATGCATCGTTAGGAGCGTTCGACGCCGATCCGTCCGACAACCTTCTAGAGTCGGACTCAGACGCCAGTGACAAGGAAAGCATCTTACGCCTGCACCTCGCACAGCTGGAAAAGCGGCATCGAACCCGCTCAGTGCGCAAAAGTGCACCAATGGGCGAACCAGGCCCTAGCAACATGCCCAGGAAAACCACAGACCCGGCATCCCTAGAGGACCAGCTGCTCCGCATGAGTCTCGGGTTGGAAGAAGGTCCCCCATCTCCGCCGACGGCACATGCTATCTCGGCAGCGTTGCTGACGACAAAGCCACCCAAGTGGTTTGAGACCGAACCTCCCGCCTACCAACAAGAGGACAGCTACACCACGTGGGAACCACGGTTCCGTATGTGGGCAGTCAGTGAGGGGGTGTACCTGTACTACACCCTCTAGTACCAGACTATGGACCCCTAGCAGGCGGCAACCGCCACACGCGCGGCTTATGGTCTCCTGAAGGCCGTCCCGGAGGAGTACGCCCTCCACTTCGAACCCTTCCTTTGTGATCCTCGCACCGGAGCTGGAGCTGACCCGCTCGAGGCATGGAAGCTGGCAACTACTCTTTTTGAAGGCGCTACCATGGCAACAACATCACAGCGGCTGTCTGACCTCAACTCTCTTCGTCAGGGTGGACACGAGGCGCCAGCCGACTACTGGGGCCGAGCGATGCGGCTGTATAGGACCCTGGGGATGAATGGGCCAGGCCAACTCATGGCGTTCAACACCATCAGAATCGGTGTTGGACACGAGTATGCCAAGACCTTCGATAACCTCAGCCTGAGCAACCTTCAGGAGATGGCTGAGAGTGGCATCCACTTGTCATGGGCCACAAAGCATTTTGTACCTGTGGCAAGAGTTGGAGCAGCAAACGACAATCATCATGGCGCGTCAGCCGCAGCCGTCATAGCAGTACAGACACCACGCACGACAACCAAAACAACAGCTGGCTCAACTTCGGCAGTCCAAGGGAAGAAGGCAAGGAACAATAGGAGGGGTGGAAAGGTTGGCAAGGACCAGACGGCTTCAAAGCCGATTCGGGAACGACAATGGGAGTACTACAACTGCGGGAGAGCGCACTGCTACACGGAGTGTAAGTCCCCGAAGAGCTGAATGAAGATTGCGCAAGGACTACAATAGGCTTTTGAGCAGCGTGAGCGCGCCTCCGCCCAGGCCACAGCAGCGACTGATGCGCAGTCTCCACTAGGAGCTGATGCAGCCGAAGATAGTGCCAACGACCTGACATGCCTGGAGCAGCAGCTTGCAACCCAGGCCCGTGACATCGCCGAGCTTTGCCAGCTTCTTCGACTCGCCACTCAGGGAGGTGCGAGCGCATTGACTGAGCCAAGGGGTTCCACAGTTGGGTCTGTTGATTCCATGACGTACAGTCGTGATGGTGGTGGTGGGGCACATTGGGCTGTTGAGTCTGTGGAGTCGTTCATTGCACGTGATGATGCTGGCCTGTCCTCTGTCTTCGTCGCAGTATGCACAGGTCACGACGCCTTGTCGTGGCTTGATGAGTCACAAGCATGTGTCGTCCGTGTGACTCAGCAGTCGTCTACTGAATCACCTCTATCCACCGTATGCACAAATGGTAGCTATTCAGTCACGTCGCCCGAGCGTGTGACGGATGCCACCTGGATCCTAGATCCGGGTGCCACCCATCACATGACATGTCGTCGCAGTGAATTCGTGGTCCTTGGTCGTGTTGGCTGTGTGAAGTCTTTGCGTACGGCTTCTGGGCATGAGGTTCCTGTTCAAGGTGAAGGTGTCATGCAATTCCATGGACCGTCTTGGCCGTTTTATATTTCATACGTGCTGTATGTGCCTGGCCTAAAACTCAGCTTGCTGTCTGGACGTGCCTGCACACGGATGGGTCTCAGTGCGGAATTCACAGGTCAGGATGTCATTGTCTCCATTTGCGCCACTACTGAAGTCGTGCTTCGTCGCAAGGGAGTAGGGGACTTGTACCACGTCTCCATCTTTCCCACGTCCACCACCATCACTGCATCTCCCACGACTCGAGTGTTCGTGACAGGCACACTGTCGCCTGAGCATCAGCGTCTACTACATAGACGCTTGTGTCACGTCCACTTGGATGCCATAGATCGTCTGATTCACACCCAACCTGCGCTCGGTCTTGACGCAGCGTCCTGTGAAGCGTCGCCCAAGACCAATTGCCTGTAATGCGCACAAGGCAAAATGCACTGTGCCAAATACCCTTTGTCCGACTCGCGGGCTCTCAAGCCCCTCAAGCTGGTTCACTCTGATCTCCTGGGACCCCTCCCTGTAGAGTTTCAGGATGATAGAGGGCGTTACGTCCTGATGATCACGGATGACTTCACCCGCATGCGGCGGGTCTTCATTCTGCGTCTAAAAAGCGATGCTACGCTTGCTGTGCGCACGTGGCTTGTCATGGCCGAACGTCAGTCTGGTCATACCCTCGAGAACTTCCGCTCTGATCGGGGTGGTGAATACATGGGGATCTTGACCGATTTTTTGCCGAAGTGGGCATGTTTCACAACCTCTCCGCCACAGCCACGCCACAGCAGAATGGTGCGTCTGAGCTGTGGAAGCGCACCATGGAGGATGCGGTTCGCTCCATGCAGGTAGATAGCGGCATACCTGAAGTTTTCGCCTTCGAGGGCATGGCCTACATGATATGGGTCTGGAACAGGATCCCTCACGGCCCCCTCCCGAACACGCACACCCCGTACCAACTGTGGCACGGACGTCGTGCCAACCTCCAGCTCACGCGTATTTGGGGGTCCCTTGCCTGCGTCTGGTTCACACCAGAACAACAAGGGTCCAAATTCTCCCCTAGAGGTCACGTTTGTGAGTTTGTTGGCGTGGCTTCACGCTCCAAGGCCTGGCAGTTTTGGGACCCCAATCGGCGTCGCATTGTCGAGTCTTGAGACGCTCTATTCTCCGAGCGTCTCTCCTTCACTGATCTGCCCGCTGGGAGCACCCCATAGTCGCATTCCCCTGGGCGTGGTACGTTTCCATGTGCAGGGGAGGGTGGGCTGACTGATGACGTTGTCCCGGTCAGCCTGGGTGTTACTGGTCCGTCCCACCCCCAGGGTGACTCGCCAGCGTCGTCCACGCCGCCCGCGATGACTGGTCGCCTGTCTTACCTGCGTCCATCGTTCCGCCAGCATCCCCTGTAATACAGGAGTCTGTGTCACCTGTCGCATCCTCACTGCTGCCTCTGTCTCCTGCATCTGTGTCACCAACAAAGTCACCGATGTCACTAGCGTCGCCTGCACCTCCTGTGCAGTCTATGTCACTCGTCGCATTGCCTTCATTGTCCTCACCCTTCGTCTACCCAGGCGACACACCGTCATCACCTTGCACATCGCCAGTCATGTCCGTGGCTGACGAGTGTCCACCACCTGCCCTAACTGTACCATCTCCAGAGCCATACCGGCGAGGTGAGGGTGGACGCCTCCGACTGCGTCCTTCTAGTATCGTGCGCAGCGGGGACCCCGGCATGAGTGCCATGGGCCTTAGTGCGCAGGGGCTCACTGAAGTCCACCTTGGCTGCGATACAAGCCTTGCTTTGCTTGCTCACGAGCGTCAACTTGCGATGGACTCCGCAAAGTCCCCCAACACCGTTGGCCCTCTGTCTTTGGCCTATGCCTTGGCCACGCACGGTCGAGATGCCGCGGCCCCAGACCCTAATGTGGTGGGAGTGACGCCAGACCCCAGCACACTACGTCAGGCTCTGGCTGGACCCGATGCAGCACTTCGGCACACAGCATGCAAGGCTGAGCTGGCCTCTATCAAGGAACATGGGGTTTACAATCTTGAAGACCTGCCACCTAGATGAAAGGCCGTTAAGGCCAACTGGGTTTTGCGGAAAAAGTTGAAACTGGACAACACAGTTGATCGCTACAAAGCACGGCTGACTGCAAAGGAATTCTTTTAGATCAAAGGGATTGACTTCACTGAGACTTTTGTACCAGTTGGATGCACGACCACGGCCTTGGGTCTGCTGTCCCAAGTGGCACAGCACGACTGGGAACTCCACCAAATGGACGTCAATAACGTATTCCTACATGGAAAGCTGGAGGAAGAGATCTACATGGTCCAGCCCCAAGGGTTCGAGGACGGCAGCGGTCGTGTGTACCGGCTGCGGAAAGTGCTGTACGGCCTGAAGCAGTCGCCTCAATGCTGGAACAAGGAGATCACCACCACGCTCCTATGAGCGGGCTATGTCCAGAGCGCGGCGGACCCATCGCTGTTCTTGTCCCATGCCACTGCCCCATTTTCGGCCATCCTGGTCTTCATTGATGACCTCCTGATCCCCTCGCCTGGCTTGAAGGCCGTCGACACAACCAAGGGCGTGCTGCAATCGACATACAAAATGAAAGACCTAGGAGAGGGCGCAGTGTTTCTCGACATGTAGATTGTCCGTGATTGCGCTCGTCGGACGGTCCTGATCCATCAGGAGCGATACACCCTCACTCTGGGGGAGTGTTTTGCCGAGCTACTCAGCGGCGTGCGCACGGCGTCCACCCCGATCAACCCAAATGGACAGGATGCCCTGAAGGTCGATGATCCAGAGCTCATCAACGTGACCCTGTACTTGCAGGTTATTGGCTCGCTCATGTACCTGGCCACGACAACACGGCCAGACATTGCCTTCACGGTCACACAGTTCTTACAGGCACCGCGTAGATGGGTCCTTGAGGCCGCAATCCGGTGCGTGCGGTACGTCGTTTCCACCGCTCGCATGGGACTTCACTACCGAGGGCAGACCTCGGTGGTTCTTGACGGATACACAGACAGTGACTGGGCGTGGAGTGCGGACGGCAAGAGTCGCACCAGATACATCTTCCTCATCGGGGGTACAGCTGTCTCATGGCATAGTGGCACGCAGGGTTGCATCGCTCGCAGCATTGCAGAAGCAGAGTACGTGGCTCTGGGTGCTGGCGCGACCTAGAGTGTGTGGTTGGTGCATCTCTTTCGTGAGCTAGGTCAGTCCATGCCCCCCGTTATGCTTCGGTGTGACAATCAGAGCGAAAAGGCCATCACAGAAAACTCCGACGTGTTCCATGTGCGCACAAATCACATGAACATCGAGTACCACTACGTCCGAAACCTGGTGGATCGAGGTGAGGTTCAGGTTATGTGGGTCGGCAATGACTCGCAGCGTGCTGACTTTCTAACAAAGGCCACTAGTTGTACAAAGTTTTCAGCGGCTGCTCGTTCTGTGGGATTGCACTCTGCCTGTACTGTGAACTGAACTCTGCCCTTAAGCTGCATTCAGTGTTATTTCTCATTGTTGCTCTTGTGCTATAGTTTGCATCAATTGTGCTTTGTGTGTGGATTTGTTTGCCGTGTGGTCCTGGGGGAGTGATGTTGTGTACTTAGTGTGACCTCTCAGCTCACGTCCTTTGCCGTGCAGACTCCTACTGAGGTGGAGGCTACGGAAGACTGGGGGAGCAGACGCGAGTCGGCCGAGCAGCCACGGGGTACAATCTAGCCGTCTTCATGCGTCCTGGCTTCCCTTCTGAAGTGCTCATACCTTTTCTCAAACCAATCGACTTTGATGCTTTTGCATGGTTGAGTTGTGGTGGCTTGGTGACCTAATTTTGTCTTCCCTGTGAACCAATGGTAGTTTTGGCTGACATAGTTTAGGTCTAAACGTTAGTTTGGGCTTGTGAGACCCGAGTGGGGTTATCCCCCTCGCATTTTGAGTGGGCACCGGCGAGCCCCATGTCGCCGGCTGACGGGTGGGCTTGGATAGCAAGCTCCACCCGCCACCACTCACACTCACTCTTTTGACTCACTCACTCGCCACACTCGTCCGTTTTGACTGCCGTCAATCCCATTCAAACCACAGTGTCGAGCTTCACATGGCCATGTGAGGGAAGAGGGGTAGGACTTTACCTTTTCTCCGCACACAAGGCAAGGGAATAAATAGCACAGTTGCGACACTACCATGCTGCCGTGCCGCAAGAGTAGGCATGGCCCCACGACTACGTAGACATGCGAAAAAAGATGAAAAAAAGAGTTGCCCTTGTTCCACAAGCTGACGAGAGCATTCTGGTATGGCAATGAAGGATGTTCTTCCCTAAGGACATTGCAGTGCTTAGAAAAAACAAGTTAGTTGCACCACACACCATGTCAATTTGGAACTGTTGACATGGCCTCCATCACTTCCACCTGACATCAGACACATTGCAATGCACGTTTTTTAACTAACCCTCACCTCGAGGCTCAAGCTCACCTGTTTTCCGCAGAGACCACGCAAAACAGTTTGCCTTCACTACGACTACACTGACACACTCCCACACAAACTCATGCCTGCGGCCAGTGCGCCTGCGCTTGCCTCCTCATCCTCGCAGGCGCAAACCTACCAGGGGAAATCCGTGGCTTCTTCTACCTCTATCTGCAGCTCTCATCCTCCGAACCTCACCCCCCCC
>SZWC01016594.1:21995-34724 GCA_023375785.1 Penium margaritaceum | reverse complement strand
TGGCTGGAGGAGGAGGAAAAGGAGGTGGCTGAGTATTGGGTGAAAGAGGAGGGTGAGGGATAGAGGGACTCAGAGGAGGAGCACGTGGGCAAAGAGGAGGTGGAAGAGGGAGAGCGCGATCCGACACAGAGGAAGCAGCTGCAGAGGCAGCAGACGTAGCAGGCGTAGCAGCAGTAGAGGCAGGTGAGGTAGCAGAGGTAGCCGGGACACCACCACCGCCCACAGCACACCATTCAGCTCCTCCTTGCACTTGCACCCCTCCTTTCACTTGTTTCCCTACTGTACCTCCTCTCCTTCCTCCTTTCCTGCCTCTCTCCCCCCCTCCTCCCTTTCCTCCCCTTCCTCTGGTCCCCACCTTGCCACCACCAATGCCACCCACAGCTGGTGCCTCTTGTCCTGCTATCCGTAGTTCAGCGGTCCTTTCTATCAACTCCCTCAGAGGTCGTTCTTCGGAACCTACCTCATCCACCCCCCTCCGTGACTCCCTCCTTCCCTCCGTCGTCACCTGCGGCGGCACATCCAACTCCCCCCCAGCAGCAGTCTCCCTCCTTCCCCTGCCCCTACCCCTTCCTTTTCCTCTTCGTCTTCTTCTGTACGTCACCACCCTCTCCGTACGGTCACCTCGCAGAGCCCACGACTGCTCCAGCTCGGCAATTTTTTTTTTTCAAATTTCTGGGGAAAAGATTGCAGCAGCAGGCAACTTAAAACAAGGGAAATCAGAAAAAAAAAAAGAGTCCACTGTTTCCGACGCTGCTGCCGCCGCCGCTTATGGTGCTTCTTCCGTCCGCCGCTGCTGCTATCTTGGCCGCTGTAATGTGGCTGCTTCAGGTAATGGTGCTCCTGCTGTCAATGCGGCTCTAACTGCTAGTGCCGCCGCTGATGCTGGTGCTTCTGGTGCTGCTGCTAATTTTGCTGCTGTAAGAGATGCTCAGATTCGGTAGGGGCAGTGTCAGGAACGTGCCCATGCTTTCAACATTTTCTGAAATGGTACGCGACTCACCCGACGACGCCCCCACATGTGATCGTCCGACTCTGCACAAAGAATTTTTCTACGGGAAATGCTCCGAGGAACTCACCGTCGGTACAGAAAGCTGCGGGGAGTCGACAACATTCCGTAGGGATCTATCTTGGGCTTCTTCCCCAAACCTGCCGTCCAGCCTCCGCTTCTCAAGGGCGCCAAGGGCAACAATGCATGGCGACACCACACCGACGGGTGTTGTGTTGTCGTTTGTGGCATGCAGGTATGCATGCATGGTACCGCGGACCTAAAGGGCACGATGGTGAAAGTCGCACCGTGTGATACCTACACTCCCACACGGCAGGAGCGGGAGTGCGGACAGCAGGGCTGTGCTGGGCTGGGCCCGAGGGTCCACATCCATGTCTAGCGTGCTGCATGCCGCGTGCAAGGGTGGCGCCAACGAGCGTGCACGAACGGGGCGGCAATCATGGGTCTTCTCATGCTGAGACTTTATGCATGCAGTCTACACGTCATCGCTGGTCACATGCAGTGCGCATTTCTGACACATACGCATCCAATACGAATCAGCAGTGATGAATCATCCAGAACGCATTTCAGACTAAACCATGGCATGCCAGGGCTGGGGCCTCATGCCCGGGCATGATGGCCGAGCCCAGCCCGAGTCGTGCCATCTCAAGGCCATGAGGGCCAAGAGTCACGGCTGGCCCAGCTTGACTCTCAGCCCTTGAGATCTGCGAGGAGCAAGTTTTGCGTTTGCCGCCAGTCGGACAGCTTTTCGAGATTGTCGCCCAACTTCGGCGTCCGCAATGCCGACTCCGCATTGATTCGCGGTGAAGCGCGACTGGGACGTCGGACCTTCAATCAGAAGCATGTCGGACCTTTTCGACGTGTTTTCCGTCCTGCACATGCGCTTTGAATTGGAGAGTTGGGTGTACGTTGTTTGGTTGGTTGGTGTATTGTCCGTCTGAGAACGAAAGAGAGCGGACACGCCAATAAATGANCGGGCATGATGGCCGAGCCCAGCCCGAGTCGTGCCATCTCAAGGCCATGAGGGCCAAGAGTCACGGCTGGCCCAGCTTGACTCTCAGCCCTTGAGATCTGCGAGGAGCAAGTTTTGCGTTTGCCGCCAGTCGGACAGCTTTTCGAGATTGTCGCCCAACTTCGGCGTCCGCAATGCCGACTCCGCATTGATTCGCGGTGAAGCGCGACTGGGACGTCGGACCTTCAATCAGAAGCATGTCGGACCTTTTCGACGTGTTTTCCGTCCTGCACATGCGCTTTGAATTGGAGAGTTGGGTGTACGTTGTTTGGTTGGTTGGTGTATTGTCCGTCTGAGAACGAAAGAGAGCGGACACGCCAAGAAATGAACGGCTTATAAACATGCAGGAGGGCCAGGGTACAGGGTCAAACACGGGCCCTCCTGCACGTTACAGCTGGCACGGATGGGGATGCCAACCAGGACGAGCAACCGTGCACACGTCATGCATGCCATCCTCTGCCTCAACTTCTGATTTTTTTTGTTCTTTTGTGTCGTAGACAGCCTTTGAGGTACCTGGCTGGACCTCCACTGCATGGCGCAGCACGGAATGAAGCGGAGGCGCAGCGAGGACATCCTCATCTGGTCATGAGCCAGCGGTTCGAAGTCTATGCTCTCCCAAAGGACGAACCTTCAGCGCTTTCACTTCTAAAAAGCGCCCCTCATCTATTAAGATGGGAGGGAGACTCACCAAACAAGTCAGGATGTCAAACCCGTCTGGGCAAGCTGTTAAGCAAGGGGTGAAAAAGATGGTCAAAGTAAAAATTATGAAATTAATCGACATAAATTAAACTATAAAGACTAAAAAAATGAATAAAATTTGAACTACAACGGAAAAATCGACATTTATCAAGGGGATTTTTTTTTTTGAATGGTAGTAAATCATTTCATATGTCTGGAAAAAAACGTTATTTATCCTTGTTTTTCTGATGAAACATATAGGATAGTCCAAGTGTATCCTTTCAGAGCTAGGATACATGTGAACAAAGTTTTGGCCGTGGGGAAGGGGTTTGAGCCCCACAATTTTTGCCAAACTATATGGAGAATGCAGAATGCACCACAACCTGGGACGTGTGGATGGTTAGTCATTTAACAGGTCCAAGATGGATTGAAATCAGATTAATTTCTAATTTTTTTTGATAGCTCATTCAAAGATGGTCTGGGACGAAGCAATGGAGGCAAGATATGACATCATGTCGTCTTTGCCATAAAATTAAGCTTTTATATATTTTATTCTTTAAATTTTCATCTATGTCACTTAATTTCATAGTATATGGATCACGTGATCCCATCCATACTTGCAAACAAACCTAACCAATACATGGGCATGATTCCATGATACATTAGAGGATTGGAAGGTTCTAATGCATAGCTATTGAGAAAGATCTACTTACGGCCGTCTTCTCCATGTAAACCTTTCACAGATTTCTTGAGCACATTGCAGGCACAACATCTTGGACTTTGTTCGCTCAATGTATAGTTCACATATCATTTTCATAGTAAACTTGGCTACTTCTGAGCATCCATGCTAGCATCATTCCCAATCTTTAAGATCCTTGCTGAAGCCCAGAGATAGTGTAGTATCCTCCTAAGAGGTCCTTCATTCTCCAATTGCCCAAGTCACTCCCAAGGGGTCCTTCTAATTTCCTCAGTTCCCTTTCGCTACATTAACTGATGAATTCAATAGAAATCCACCTTGAAAAATAATTTTTCACAAAGGGGTGCATCCTTCCATCAACGAAGAAGTACAAATCCGATTTCTGAGATCACAACCTCAAGACCATGGACCACTTAAAAAATCTAAGTTCTAATAGCCCATGAACTATGAGTTGATCCATGTAGAGTCACGCTTGGACACTAAGAGTTGTTTTGCATTCAAGCTTAGCTTCTTCATCAAGAGTTAGTCTCCACATTTTCTCCACTTCACAGGAAGAAGGCTTGTCCTTATGAATACAGCGAAACTTAAGATGAAGAGTCGGATCTAAGGTATAGCGGATTGGAAAAAATCCATGGCCGACTAGGCCAAAACCACGGTGCTTGAAGGTCTCCGACCCTTTAGCCATCTTGTCCAACCGCCCACAGGCCAGGGACCCACGCTTGAGCCATGTGACGCTAGCCGTGCGCTGCACTTCCCCCTGATAGGAGTGAGCCGAGCTCAATATCCGCAAGTCAAACTGAAACCCAAGCGCTCCAATACTAATGTAGCGGATTGAAATGAATTGTTGGCCGACTAGGTTAAAACCACGGTACTTAAGGGTCTCCAATCCTCAAGCCATCCCGTCGAACTGCCCACAAACAAAGAACCTTGCTCGAACCACGTGGCACCGGCCACACGTTGCATCAGACAATATCCTTTCAAGTGGCAAATAGGAGTTGGTGAAGAGTATCATCTAGAAAAGCTCTTTCAATTGCTGCATCTTTAAATGTGTGCTGTCAGCCAAAGAAAACTCCGATTATGGCTAAAAATTTCAGTCATTTTATGTTCAACTTAATCTCCCGCTGCTTAGTAGACGGACTAGGAGTTGGAAGCATGTCTAGCTACATCTAATTCCACTAGACTACGAATGCCTTGAAATCTGGTGTAGGCTTTACTCCCTCCTCCAATCCAGTGTGGTATCAGAGCTCTAGTGGAGCATCGGTGTAAAAGAAACACGACTTTGTAAAAAATTCCTCCATTCCACAAGAAAGTGTTATAGATCTCTGTAAAGTACATCAGGAAAAAACTCTACAGGAAACTAGTGTGAACCCATTAAATATTGGCTTAGAGTAAAGGATAGCCCCTTGGATCCTCCGTCCACTCTAGTAATGCCTTAAATGTGAATTGTAGCAGTTCGCACTTGGACATGGAAGAAAGGCCCCATTCCAAGAAAACTTTGATGCATAGGTAAACATGGACAATTGCCATAATCCTTCACATACATTTGCTTATTTTCCACAGCCAATGCAAAAAGACATAACAAGAATGAAAGCATGAAA
Organism: Penium margaritaceum; assembly: GCA_023375785.1. NCBI lineage: Eukaryota > Viridiplantae > Streptophyta > Zygnematophyceae > Desmidiales > Peniaceae > Penium > Penium margaritaceum. The sequence continues at coordinate 29,733 of SZWC01016594.1, read as the reverse complement.
CATCACTCTTCAAGCTTAAATGCCAGACGTGAAAGTTGAGAAAGCTCAAATTAATGCTTGCATCAACGCATTGCAGAAATAGAATCAGGTTCTTGCTTGTGAGAAAAAGAAAACGTGGCATTAGCATGTCATTCCCAAGATGTAGCATAAAGAAGTGATGAAGGAATGCAATGAACTTCTAAACTAGAAGTAGTGCACGTTGAGAAGTCTACACGGACTCTTCAAAAACATGTGGAGTAAGTTACCGAGTTCAATGGCCTACAAGTGGTACAAGAAGCATGTGTAGAACTTGAATAATCAAGAAACAAATACAAAAAGATGCAAATGTAGCAGTTACTACCACAAGCGCCCTTGCTAACCTAAAAGATGAGTAAGTGGAAACCCAAGTCTCAAGATTTGTTGAGAAGCATACGTTTAACTTTAAATTGAAGTTGCACAAGTAACTTCCACAAGAGAATAAAAAGAATACATTGCTCACCAATTTGTAACGCACGCCATTTATGAAGCAACTCACGCTCATGCTAATGTAGATGAAGTAACCACTCATGAGATCCAATGCAACACGCTAAAAAATCTCCAAATTCAAAGTTTTCAATACCGCCTATGGTCTATGTGATGCAACCTAATGTCATGCATTTATTCCCTTCCATGGATCTCACCCCAAAACTAGCTGTAGAAGGGGACTCACTCCTAGAACCAGTTTCAAAAGTAAGTTTTGATCCATATGATTACGTGGCTCTTCCCATATCAACAATGGTTAACATTAAGCACTAGGAGAAGTTTGATAATGCAAAGGTCTCTCATTGGTTCTTCAACTACAAATCCTTAACAAAGTTCCACAAAATGTGGTGCTTCAATACAAGGTGATTTTGACTATAGAATTCTAATCCACGTGATGTACTCAATTTTAGAGTTTGTAGATTTGTAACATTCACTATCCTTGCACAGTGTGTAGTACCAAAACTTTAACATGCTCTGTGCGTGTATGAAGACCATCCTTATGTTTCACGTCAAGCATGGTGTTACTTTCTTTGTACGCAGCAACCAACACAATCAAGCAACCAAGCATATATGATAACCGAGCTCTGAAACATTCCTCTTGAAAAAATTCAAATTCATTCCAAAAAATGTAAGAAAAGCAAAAATGTTTTACACCAAGTCACTCTTACAAGTTTTGGTACATTAGATTGACTCGTTATCACCTACTTACACAATGGATTTACTGAAGAACAGAAGGGTTTTCAATGAATACAACACTACTCTCAAAAGAATAGGCTTCTCAAAGACTTTGTGTGTACTATGCTTTTAAGCAAGCAATGAGATCAAGATTTTTCTGAGTAACATCATCGTCATCAGTTAGCCTATCATGAAGAATGGGGAACACCAAGTCATCCTCAAAGAATGGAAGATACTTCAAGCAATACAATCATCAACAACGGAAGAATGATAATGAGCAATGACTATCGAAGCAACAAAAAAATTCATCGGTGAAGATACGGTCACAATCTCAAGGAAATGAATCACCCTCTATATTCTTAGTGAAAGGAGGGGCCATGCAAAAAGCATAGGTTTGAATCTATGCATGAATGCATCAAATAGCTTGAGGTAAATGTAATGACAGCCAAAGTGAAATCTCCAATTGAAGATGAATCAGTGAAAAATGCGTCCAAACAATCCATGGAAACATAATTTTCAGCAGAACAATTCACTCTAAGGCCTTTAGAATTAATGAATCAGAAAAAAAATATCTTAAACGTGGTAATTTGACAGTGGTTCAACATAACACATAACATTTGAGACCATCTACCTTCACAATTTCAAGCCATCACTAACAACAGATTCTTTTTACCTTGGCAACCAAGGAGCATTACCAGTCAAAGGCATTAAAGTGCTCATGGCCCCCTATGCCAACTAAAAAATTGTTTTCTCAAACATTATTTATTTCCTATGCCTTGTTGAATTTGTTTGTACATGATTCCATTCATGTGACAGGTTTTGCGACTTCAAATCACATCAAATGTCAAATACTGAATCCTCTTTGGCTAGGAGGAGGCCATACTTTCCAGGATTTTTCAACCTAAAAAACTCATCAAGCTTGATTTCAAGTCAATCCAATAACCTTCCATACCAACATTCAAACATCAAGGAAGTTATCAGAAAGCAATGGCCTCAATAATTTCAGATTTTGACAATCTACCTACCAGTTTGAGTACTTGGAGGGAGTATTACAGAAGATTCAAGAGAGAATATCCATGATTAAAGGGAAAATCGTCACTCTTAAATATCCTGACACTCTCAAAATTAATCGGACCTCTGACCTTCAACTTCACTCAAAGTAAGGACAAGTGTTTCAACACAAAGATGTATTTGGTCATTGTTTCTATGGACTCCTACTACAAATCCTACAAGAATGATAAATCCTAGAATTTACACACGGTTGTCATCAACAATCAGCCACGTCCGAATGCCACAATGAACACTCCAAGCATGAAGTCCAAGTTTGGGCCTGCCCAGCCCAGTGAGCCATTTTGCAAGGCCTTATAGAGCCTCACGCAATGGCTAATTGATTCACATACCTACTGGTGTATGTTGAATGGTCATCCTCTTCTACAACCCCATGTGGCCTTGTTTGAATATGGAATACGCTTTTGCATTGTGCATTGCAAGCCATGATCCCGGTTCACACCCCCAAATCACGTTAAAGTCACGTAAGATTTTACTTCGGCAAAATGTGTTCGACACCCCCAAATCCATGCCAGTGTTCTTCAATTCCTCTTCAAATACTACTCGACACAATCTGGGCGTGATCCACCTCCAATTCACAAAAGTAGCTCAAAATTTGAGCGATTAAATGTGTTTATTCAACACATTCCCACCTGAAGGGGTTTGTTGAGATATTATGTTCCTCCTCCAAATCCATCAACAATAACAGTAATTGCCTTGCATTATGAATGATGTCAAAGCAATCCCTCCCTCATTGAAATTAAAAGGCTAGAAATTCATCTTGTAGAAGAAAAAAATCCTCTAGGTTTCCCTCTTGACATTGTTTCATCGTTCATTCATTGATGGGGAGTGTTTGAAATCGGTTGCTTACTTTACATTTCACAAATCAATTTGGTGGAACATTTTCCTCACTGTGGAGTGGTCACTTTATTATCATTTTGCATACTTGATATCTATGTGCAAACCACAAGACAATGCAATATCATTTTACAAGGCCCTTTTCCCTCTCGTCAACTAAGCCACTACAATTGGGTAATTCTACCATCCTAGGTACTTCTTCGTTACATCAATTTGGAGCTTGAGCATAACTTCACCTTGAGGTCACCATTTTGCAAGGAGATAAATCCTTACATTAGCAAGGGGATACAAATCTATTCATGAAAATCAGTTCTATCAACTCATTCACCATGGCTTGATCATTGTCAAGAGAGGTTTAAACACTTGGATTTGTGAGAAAGTGAAGTTTCCCTTCTACAATAGGATTTTGATTTCAGAACCTCTCGATTTCACATAATGAGGCCCCTCTTATGCCACCATAATGAAGCCAAACATGGAGATTTAGAGCTAATGCCAAACCAAATCCTATGACAAGTTACAAATTTGGAGAATGATACTATCTAGTGATTTTGTTTCAGTCTCCACATATCTGAATACTTTTTATGAGCAAAGTGCCCATGCTCATTTCTCTAAATCTCAACAAATGCAAATTCAATATCATCTTCTACTATGTAAGGTCATGTTGATGATGGTGGTGATGGTGGTGATGGTGGTGATGGTGGTGGTGGTGGTGATGATGATGATGATGATGATGATGATGATGATGATGATGATGATGATGGAAAAGAATGGGCTGATGAGGAGGAAAAAAGAGGAGGACGCCCTCATTCTTTTTCCTTGTAGGAGGAGGATGAACATGGATGGGAAGAAGATGAGGAATGATAGTAAGAGGAGGAGGAGGATGGAGGAGGGGGAGGAGTGGGAACAGGTGGGAGGATGAGGGAGAGGATGCATAGGAGGAGGATGATGCATAAAAGGAGGATGCAAAGGAGGGGGAGGATGATAGTGAGAGGGCAAAGAAGGATGAGAAAGAACATTTTTTTTCAAAGGGAACATTTATGAAACATCAAGGCCGTCTTGCCAGGATAGGTGTGGCTTCTTGGTGGTGAAAAAAAGGTTCCAAAAGGTTGAGTTGACAATATTGTGTCAGATGAGCTTGTATGTGAGAAAGCATTTGCAAGAAGGGATGAACACAACTCCAAGTATGTAGGTTTGCACTATGCAACAGAAATTTATGCAAATTACATCTTATCTCCTTTTTTTTTCTTCGAATCATTACATCGTCTCAAAACTTATCCTAGGCCAGTACCATGTGTTTTCTTGCCACAAGGTTTTACCTTCTTAAGCTTGCCCTTGGGTCACATGAACAACATATAAGTGATGCACTTCCTCAAAGAAACATACTTTTCACATTCTTGGTGGTGCATGTGTTGGCGTCAGTTGTGGCAATTGACTCATCCATTTTCTACGTTAAAGTATTGAACTCGCCTCAAGACTCACATTTTTGTAACTATTGGCGGTCATGTTTTACGAACCTTATGTTGTGGTCACAGGATTCTTCACATTGTGGATAATGATACTTGGTGCAATTGAAGGTGAAAATGTATCAATTTGCATTGAGTCAATTCAATATGTCACATGAATATTATTTTGCCAACATTCCCAAGGTTCTTCCATTTTAAAAACCATACATTTAATTTATGGTCGCGGATTCAGTGGAATCTAAGTGAAGTTGTTGGAAGATTATGTTGTGAAATTTTTAGTGTGACATTGATAAGAATGATGTTTTATGATTATGTAGGTGATTACCTTAGAGGATTTATGTTAATGAGTGCATGAAGTATAAATGGTGGAGAAATTCATGTACATGTCTTAAATCACTTGCATAGGGGATACATGTCTGGAGAAGGATAGTCATGATGATGGCACATACTATAGAGGATAAGTTGAATGTTTTACTTCCATGCAAAATTTGTGCCACATACTTGAATGTCGCGAGAATGATAACACATGAGAGTGCTACATGTTGTTGATAGATCCTTCTGTTTTCAATAGTATTCATTCGGGTGTGCCACATAGAGAGTGTGTGCATGTGATTAATTCATTGATTCATCAAGGGTTACACTAATTCAATCACTAGTTTTGAAGGGAACTTTGTCCAAAAATCTGTTGAAATGGCATGGATTGTGGGTATTGTATCATAGGAATTTTCTTCATGTACTCATGTTCCCAATGACACACAAAGCTTTCAAGGTGTACATTGTAGGTAATAGGTGATTCATCAACATTAGTTCGCAAAATACACTTTGATTTCTCTTTCTATTACATCGAAAGAGGTATCCTAGTTTTTTAAACAATAGGGTACAAGCATCTTATTTTTTGCTCATTGTTTTCATTTTTCTATTTCAACATGGATGGAAACTTGGAATTCTGATGTCAAAAAAATCATGCATTCTGTCCACTTTCATCCTAGGTGAAACATCTCTTTATGTTATCTAATACAACATCAAGTATGAGTGCACATTGTTCCAAGCTACAAGATTTTCGTACTCCTTCAAACAAATATACAATAAGGGTAATCATACTGGTTGTCACAATGGGTTGAAGTATGCAAAGAAGAACAATAGTGGATGAGTGACGTTTTGTGCGTGGTATGTATTTGGCCAAAAGAGACTTTTGGCCATGAAAATCTGTGAATGCTTTAGACTTGAGTTAAGAATGCATGGAAATACAAAAAAATAATGATGACTATGATATGGCGTAGACTGTAACATTCATCTCGAAATCCTTTCCCTTAATATCCTATTTGTTTATCTCATCCTCCTCCTCTGATTCCTTCAACCACTCCTCTACATATTCATTCCATCTTCCCCTTCCTCCCCCCACTGCAATGCACCACAATCTAAGTCCTCCTACCCATGAGTGATCACTCCACATGTCGCTTCCATCTCCTCCTCCTCCTCATCCTCCTCCTACCTTTCCTCATTTTATCATGTTTTGAGTTTGACAACATGGACATACCACACCTCTTGATGTTAATGGATGACGCCTAGTCCCTTTCATCATTGGTGACAGAAGCCTGTAAAGCTTTCCATGCTGCAACAAGATCTATTGCACGCGACATACAAGCCTCGAATTCCTCCAAAGCAGGTGAAGGTGCAGGCAACTTGGGGTACCAATGTCGAGTGTGCTTCAACAGGACAAATATGTTGCATGACGGCTCTTGCCGTAGGTGGCCTACTACTACCACCATCATTCATATCTTCTACTCAGCCCACGTCCATGCCCATGTTCAAGACTATGAGGGTTCTAGCCATCGACATTGTGCTGAAGACTGGGGAAGTCCACATTAGGGAGGATTGCGCTTTACATGGCCCATCTTGCTCCAGTTTTGATGCACGAGAAGTTGTAATTCTTGCCGTCAAGGTCCAATGACATCACAAGAATGCACAAATGCACCCATGATGATTGTAACTTTTAGATTTTAACTTGGCTATAGGTGTGAATATTTGAGTCCACCACATGGGCTTCTTCACAGTTTGAGCAATGCATTATACTGATGAGAAAAGAAAACAACATAATGACATACTTTTGAAAATTCACAAAGATTTTTGAAGAGTGTTTTGTGCAATGAAATGAGTGAGTGCACCTAGAGCATCCTTTTTGTCATTGCTATGATTATGGATTATCCATTGAATTCAATTTGAAAGGCTCACAAAGTAGAATATGGGGTACAAATTTCATTCCTTTTAAAGCCTTCTAAAGGGGATTATGAATGGGTTGGAAGTGGAGTAGCCGCTATGTGTTTGAGGGAAGTGAAGTCCTGATGACCGTTCACTTATAATGCATCCTTGGTTGTAGGAATATATCCCACTCAACTTGCATACGTGCATGTCCAAGGTGCCAAGATCATTCGTTGTTACACGTCTTAAACTTTAACTTGAATTCTTGTGCAGGTACCATGAATAAGCTTAATGCACTGATACTGTCACTCCTCACGTGGTTTTCTTCCTATGCCACTTTGGTTCCACTCTCTCAATTAATCACTTTCACACCTCCATATTTAAACTACAACTAGGATTCCTCCATCGACCATAAAGCGCCAATGCAATGAGAAACACATGGAAAGATAGTGTTGAATTCTTTCATCATGAGAACCTAGAAAACATCTGACGCCTTATGCCACAAAGTTTTTTGTGTATTAGAACCATTCACGTCAAATTACAAAGAAAAAGAATGCCCTCTTCAATTAAAAATTACTATCCTCTTGAGCCACTGAATGCCTAGGAGTAACCGCTTGCAATGCATACATGGCATAGAGCACTCAACCAATGAATGAAAAAAATCCACTTGCATAGACATGTGTGGGACAATCCACTTAAGTTACTAGAGCGCCCTGTCATTGCCTTTCATTTACGTTGTCCTTTGACCTAAGATGGCAGAAATTCAACCCATCCTCTCAACCAAACATCAACAAGATATTTAAACGGCTGGTATTGATGAAATAAAAACAAGTGGAATGTTAGAGAGAGAGAGAGAGAGAGAGAGAGAGAGAGAGAGAGAGAGAGAGAGAGAGAAAAAGAGAGAGAGAGAGAGAGAGAGAGAGAGAGAGAGAGAGAGAGAGAGAGAGAGAGAGAGAGAGAGAGATAGAGAGAGAGAGAGAGAGAGAGAGAGAGAG
>SZWC01016593.1:21139-64235 GCA_023375785.1 Penium margaritaceum | reverse complement strand
TATATGTATATGTATATGTATATGTATATGTATATGTATATGTATATGTATATGTATATGTATATGTATATGTATATGTATATGTATATGTATATGTATATGTATATGTAGATGTATATGTAAATGTTTATGTATATGTATATGTATATGTATATTTACATGTATTTGCATAAGTATATTTATATGAGTATGGATTTTTATCCATTGATATAATATTACATTTGTATACAAATTTATGTTTCATTTAATGTGAAAACATATACTGAAAACATTATGATTACGCGTGTTATCACATTGGCAATGTTTTAAAAATGTGCTATGAGGGAGATAGATCTAAACGTTTCTTACATTATCAAGTTGTCTTTCCTCTTGTTCGACATGGAGCACATATTTTGATTTAGAGCACAAGATCCAAAGACAATTTTTTTTGGTGTAGATTATTTCGTATTGTTTGTTTATAGGTTTAGGCAAAACAATGATAGTCTATGGAAAGGTCTTTTGTTCATTATTTTTTATCTTTGATTTTTGTTTTTGAATTTTTGGACATGTGGACTGAAAAACATAGGGAGATGACGATGGCCCCCTAAGTGTAAGATTCTTGGATGCCAGTTGATTGGAAAAACAATGGGACGGTCAGGAGGTGCTCCACATGAAGCGAGCTCCATAGCGGTTGATCGACCCCCCCTACTCGTTAGGTTTCCCCATTCTTAATCATGTTAGTCACATATGAAAGGATGAATGAGGAGAAAACCTGGGATTTTTTTTGCCATTTTGGCATAGTTCGAGTTTGCATTTGCAAGTTGCGTGTTGTGAAGAACTATTGTTTCGATTATCCGGAAATGGCTGACTGTCGTCATCATAGTAAAACAGTAGTTCAAACGGTAACAAAGTTGGCCAGATCAGTAGGCCAACCTCCGAAGTAGGCTGAATTCATAAGAGGATGAGATTGCTCGGCTGTCGAAAGGAGAGACATACAAAACATTGCTAGATCCTTTAAATGGCAGTATTTTTGTTAGACGTACATTATGTTGGATCTATTACCGTGCGTGTATGTGCACATTTCCAAGTTAGCATGCATGAATGATGTGTTCATTGGCGCCATAAGTGGTTGAACCAACATCTTTTTTAGACGTCAAATTTTGGTTGTGGCATCTGACACATAAAATTTCTTGAAGCATGGAAAACCCTGCCTAGACCCACCTGAAGATAGCATTCGACTTTGCAAGCGTCTGACAAGCCGTCCACGTTGCGAATAAATGATCATGTAGGTACGAAGAGAGGAAAACATAACCACGCTGGTGTGGATGTTGACAGGTGTAAAAGGATGAGAAGTAGGTCAGTAAGGAAAGTAAAGAACATTACGGACACATTTTTAAGGTTCATGTACTTGCTTTCTGGAGGTTAACATCTTGTCCACGGTGCTCATAATTTCCATGTAGCCTTTGCTAGACAACGCGTTTGTGTCATATTTGCACTTGAAGAAATTGCATTTTTGGCGGGAGGCGGATTCCGTCGGCCGGCAAAGATGACAAGGGCCCCACGGAAGTGGGGCCCTTGTCATAGCTTGGCAACGACAAAGAAAGCAGGCATCGCAAATAGACCATCAATCTTGCACTCCTCTTTGCCTGATTCGAGATGTATATTTCTTTGCGAGAAATGTCTCAACCTTTTCTGAAAGATTGCTTCCGGACCTTTGAGAACATGCAGATTCCTACTTCTGCAACGTTCAAATGAGGTTTAACATCACGAAACTGTAGTAGACCACGGTTTTATCACGAGGTCAACATCGCCAATGCAAAGACACGATTTCTTATGATTCCTGTCAAAATATCTGGGACCAAAGCTACAAATCAACGAATGAAGAATTTTCCGAACAAGATGAATGCCATAAATATGCATTTGGACAGCATGGATTGAAATTAGAACACAAGTTATAAGGAGGAGAACATAAGTGCATGAGGTTACATCACGACCATTGAATGACATTGTCGAAGCTTTAAATGGATGTCGGAACTTGTTCGAGAAATCCATTGGTAATCCAGGCCATTTCCGTACTCAGCAGTACCGTATAGGTCTTCTTGTCAGGAATTGGTACGAAAAAGGAATGGTACACTATCCTGTTTGTATTCGTCCATTACACTTTTTGGCGGCCTTATTCGGCCGCATTTAATTTGTCCGAATTTGATTCGCCATGAGATGACTGACGAAGTTCCGGGATCCTCGAGTTTTGACGTCAGGAACTAGAGAGGGCGGAACGGCAGCAGTGGCCCTCTTGTGGAACAACGAAGGGTTCACTGCGCGATGGACCGACATGAAGCCGACACTACTAGCCGTTGTCCACAAATGGATGGAAAAGTTCACGAGAAGAAACTATGCGAACTATTCTAACTCCACTCTTTCTATTTCGGTTTTCAGGGGGCCAAATATCATGCCCCAAAACCTGGCTTGATATTTGGCTCCCCTGAAAACCATTCCGCCATCGACCAGCTAAATTTGTCTTTCACCGCTCTTGTCTTTCATTCTTATCTTTCACCTCTCACGTTGAATCACAGGATTTTCACCTCATCACAAAATATAAATTGCAATTCAGAGGAAACCCCTTAAACCCAACCCCCTCTTAACATTCAGAAATGTGGGTTTCATTAAGCTAAGACACCTCCCCAGCCCTTCAGTAATGGGGCGTTGACGTTCTCATAACAAAAGTGAAAAATGAGCAGCCTAAAATGTTTCAAATCTGGCAAAAAAGGTTTTTGGAGAGGTCGAAAGTGTTGGGATATCTTAGAAAAGTACCATGAGTGAATAGTACACGGGCTATCTTCCCAGGTCAACTCTTGCAATGTGCAAAATCGACCCTTTAAAAAGAGTTTTTATAACCAAAACCAGATGAATAATTCCTTAATGAAGACGAAGTTTTAACGCCAATGTTTCTTCTTATCAAAATGGTAAACTAGACCCCAAAAGTAGCATCCATATGCGACAAAACAAGGTAGGCTGAGATATCAAAAACCAAGGAACAATGTTTTTTTACATTCATTTCTAAAAAGAAATGTTATCTGAATGAAAAATCGTTTTTTACTATTGTACATTGATGTTTTTATCTCCATCTGGAGGAAGATAAAATGCACATGAACGTTAGATATTGTGATTATAAAACACCTAAACGTTGTTTTCAACGATTGGCAAAGCTTTGTTTTTTGAATAATCAAGTTAGATGTTGAATTTCATGAAAAACTCTGAAAAAGTTGAAAATGTAAAGTGATTCTAGATTGAAGTTATTTATTGAGATTGCCTTTTCAATGCAAAGAGGTAATTGAGTAAGGAACTTTTATTGAAAAGAGTGGGAATTTACAAGGCATAAGACATCACCATTGTAGAAGAACCCTGTATGTAATAAAATTTTTTGTACCTAAGAATTTTTATCTTTTGGTTATTTCCATATAAAATGAAATGAATTGGCATCATTTCCTTCCATGAAATGTAATGCTCCCTCACCATGGAAATCAAACCTTTTCATATCCAGATAATAAGAACAACCTTATAGATCACAAGAAGTGTTTCGATTTACCCATTTTTTATGGCCAAGTTTGGCAAAAAATACATCTCATGGTGTATTTTATTTACTTGAAAGGGATGGAAAGTTGACTTCCTTAAATGAAGAGTGGCGAAATTCAAATCTTTGCCTTGACAACATCTAAGGTGCACTTGGATTCACTTAGATGCTATGAAGTTTTAGTTTCCAATCAAAGGGTTGTTGGTAAACTTCCTACTACACCCTTTTGCAACCTTTTGGTATCCCTTTAACTACCAGTGCACATTGAACCTACAAGACTTTCAGCCGCTAGTGACTCCTCATCTTCTCAGTGACTCTTCAGCTTGCTCGAGAGGTCATGTTACCACCCAGGTGTTCATGCAACTACCTACAACCTCGAAGGCAAGAGCATCCAAATAGGCCCTCCTTGGCTTACTTGAAGTGCTTAGTCCATTTGTTGCATTATGCCTTCAGAGATCATCAATGGCCTGACAAAACTTCAATCATCATCACATTTCATTTCATGCCTCCAGAGTCTACTTGCACAAGTCTCAAACTCTCACATTATGGGAGAGTTCCTTAGGAAGCACCTCGTAGAAAGGCTTACGCCTTCCTTAGTGCAAGCCCATGGCTTTACTCTATGTTTGGTTTTGTAGAATTAGTCTCAAGGCATCCTAGGCGGGCACCCTCAGGGTCTAAAATTCTACACTCATGGCTACATACCTAGAGCTGGTTTAGAAAAACTCTCCATGTAACTCTTGAATTGACCCACAAGTTTCAATAAGCAATTTAGATTCTTTTTTGTGTTAGAATTTTGCACAAATTGGCCTTGTTGTTGTGCATATACCTTTGGTGTGCTAAGTAATACAAAGTAGAGCAATGATATGTACAAGCTCAAGAACATCCTATGAACAGCTCAAGATTCAAAACCTAACAGAGCTCGGCCCAAACTAGGCACAATGTGTTGATCCGCGTTTCGCCTTTCAGGAAGAATGTTAATGTGTCCACCGTCTCATGATTTGAATCCCCTTAAATACGTGAAGAAACCTCCTTTGCACGTCAGCAAAACTCTTCTTGAGTCAATTGGTCGTCGAAGGGAACCTACAGGAAACTACAACAGTAGCAGGGTTTGAGTCTTGTATAGAAACCAAGTGGCTTGCAGGCGTGTAGAGTGTTTGAGACTGATACAATGGAGTTGGAGAGGCTATAATTGGTTATTAGAGCCACAACTGGTGTTGTGTTTATACGACCTCTCTAGCTGGTAGTACTCCTCACAGTCCAGGCCACTTCAATGAAGGTGGTGGTCCCAATGGTGCCATTGATATATTGTTGTGTAGTCCAACATTGGAAATGACAATGATGATATAGTAACTTAACCACAAGGTTGCATCTGAGCTAGGCGGCTATGTTTATGTCTGTATAATGGGTCATGCAAACCTCGTAGGCTGCATACTCTCCAATACTACCTTGTACGTGGTAGTTACCAAGTTAACGAACCTTCAAAATTGGTCTAGTGAGGTGGCCAAAGTAGTCCCACCTTTCTTGAACAACAAATATTTGAATATAGAGCACGCTCCTTGGCACTCCTTCATGAAAGGGCTTTTTAAAACTAAGCTAGGTTCAACGCCTAAAGGTTCCTAGCGGTTCCTTTCAATGCAACCTAAGGGTGAAGTCCACAAGTTCAAACCCCACGACCATGTCTCCCACTATTGCAAACCAGAAATAATCTATCTAAGATCTATGAACGAGGATCTTACGACCAAAAACTGATTTTCTAAAGCTCATGTTATTCTCCCTACTTAATGATGTAGAATGAAAGGAAGCTTGATGTTGTTTGTGGAGCATTACTAATGTTGGAGAGAGTGGAGTCATTTGTTGCTTGCCCCTTAACATTTAGCTGCATCCATGAGAGCTGGCTTTTGTCTCCAAAGTCTGAAGTTTGTTGGTTTCAAATGCAGATGCACTTCTCACGTGCGAGGCTTCATGTCAAGGAATTTTGAGTCTAAACTCATTGACAACGAGGCAAGTTTTTGCTACATCAGCGGTTTCTCCTATGCCGTTCAGTTTTTTGTCAGCAAGAGATCGCCATCCTCTCGTGACGCCAATTGAGTGCTTATGTATTGTAGTGGGAGCTTTTACGCTTATTCGCGCATAATTGCAAAAGTCACAATACGTAGTAAGGGACACCAAAGAGTTGCTTGCAATTGCAAGCAAGCTCATCACGCGCCAAACGACGCTCGCAAAAGCGAGCACAATTCTCATAGTTGCTTCATCGTAGGAGGGTGCCGTTATGAACTTGGAGCACGGCTTTGGCTTCTCCTTGCCCTCCTTTTTCCGATAGGAAATGGATGGATGACGTCGACATAAGTTTTCCGGTGTCCATGCAAAATGTGAGTGGTCAAAACATTTTCGTGCAGTATTCTCCGATGAGAGTTGTTGCTCCCCAAAGTTTGTAGAAACATTTGTGGTTGCCGCAACGATGTTGCGTCTATCCCAAGAAGTCGTGCACTCAATATTGATGTGTAGTAGAAAACTACGAGCTAGGGTTCTTTCGAATCGTTTGGTTTGGGTCGAGGCTTATCATTCTGTTATAGCAAAGGTTCCCTTCAGCAAAGATTTTCCCTTCACGTCTTTTCAGGAAGATCCGCTCCTTATTGTTGATAATGTGAGCTCCCCACTATAACAACTCTCCAAGCGATGGGAGGTTGAAAGAAATTTGAGGAATAAGTAGAGCATTGCGTAAGTGTACTTGAGCTCCCTCCTACCCTGTCAATGTCATTTTCCCTTTGCCTTTCACTAGCACACGCCACTTTTTTTACTATGGTACGTAGTCTTTTTCACTACACTAAAGGTTTTTTAAGCTGGATTTGTCAAACGTAACATGTAACGTGCACCAAATTTCCAGGTACCACATGTTTTTTTTAGCAGACAGGCTCAGTAATCAAAACTTTTGTGATATAAAATACATATCTAGAGAAGCCAAAGTGCTTTGATTCCACCCCAATTGTCACCTTTTGTTCAGTCTTCTCATCTACTTCATCACTCTCCTCCTTTTGAACATCTGAATCCTCTCATTGCTTCTCCTTTTTCTCTTGTCTCCTTGCACACTCCTTATCCCTGAGCCGCTTCTCATTATACAACTTGATGTGTCCTGGTTGCTTGTGGTACAGGTGAGAATTACTACGCCTATTCTTTTGGTCAAAATTTCACAGTCGGTTTTGGAATCCGAGGAGCTTACAAGAAGTTAGGGAATTTTCTCTCAAGAATTCTTGGGTTCAATAACGGACATTTTCTCTGCTTGAACAGGCTAGATTTAATTTTGGCATCTTGGTCCATGGGGGGAATGGACTCTAGAGCTATAAAATACACTGTGATGCATGCACAGGAAGGCTGTGCATGCCTTACGACCCAGACCAGTCAACAGCTGTGTATCGCAAGTACGTACTGCTGGGTTGTGGGCTAGGTCCAGTCTGGGTGGGGCTACACCTGTCTCGACAGAGTGGACCGCACTGCATTGGCTCCTACATCAGCGCGACTCAACAGCAACATGCAAGGCACAGAGTGGGGACCGCTCTGCATCAACGCATGCATGCACGACACAGCACTACGTCACAACATGCATGCACGATTCATCAGCCACAAGCAAAGCAAGAAGCCAGGACCGCTCTGCATCAGCACAGCCATGCACGACTTAGTAGCATGGGCTACTGGAGGGGTTACTGCTAACAGGAAGATTCCCAAGCTAGGAATCTTCCCACCTGCGGCCGGAAGCTTCCACCAGCCTCAAAAGCTGTCAACTTGCCAACAGTCTGCTTTTAAATTTGGCCACCCTAGAAGTCTTCAATCAACAACTCAATCATCGCCAAGTTTTTTGCCTGTTGTTCACCACAGTAGCCTCCACCAGTTTTAGACATCACTTGAGGCCAAGACTCTGCGAACACTCTTCTCAAGGCCTTAGTAAACCTGGCACCAGTTTGCTAGCTAGGGCAGGAGGACGCCCTTGACTACTTGAAAGCCTGACTACCTAGAAGAGGTGGCTAGACTACGCCCAAGTCTCAAGCTACTCTGATGGAGATGTCTTGAAAGGCGTTGACTCTGTCGGCCAGGAGCTGTGTCTAAGCTTGAGAGTCGAGAGTTAGTCTCTAGCTGAGCTGTGTTTGTTGTACTGTTTCTTGTACTATAGTTGTGAACGGCTATTGTCATTCGGTCCCAGCATTCTTTCAGTTCCATCTTTCTACTCTATCTTTAGTTGCCCTCTCAGCACAATGGTCCCAGTAACAAGGAACCTAACCCTTGCTGCACCCCATAAACATCAATATGGCATCAAACCAAAGTGCGTGCTGGTAGCATCTACACATAGGTGTGTTCTGAAAGAGTTTTAGAATCCATTCGCTTACTCCAGCAAGAAACTGACATCTTCAAGTGCCCACGGTGGGATGCAGCCTGTAAACAACAGAGGCAACATGGATTGCGTGAGCAATTTGGAGATGGAGATTTGAGGTGCAAACTCTCCACCTCTTGATGAACATTCAATCCTACATGGTTTGTGCATGGGTCAAGATAAGGGTCGCCATGGGGTGGAGCAGGCAGAACACAAGGCGGAAGAAGCGCAATGCTTGGCGGATGAAGCAAAGTGCATGGCGCAACAAGAAGTAGTTACACGCTAGGCTGTGGAGCAAGTGACCATGGCATTGATGTAGCAACTTGATGCATAAGAGCTACTCCGCCAACAGGAGCAGCTCACACGTGATGCTCAGATGAATCAGCTTCAATAGTAGATGGAATAGTTACAATAGCAGAACTAGCTACAACAACAACAACTGCAACTACAAGAACAGCAACAGCAACAACAGTAATAACAGTTTAATCATGCCCAGCAAGCTTCAAAAGCATCATTTGTACATCTGCCTTAGCCTAGTCCTCCAGGAGTTATGCAGCAGCCTGTCATTCCTCCTAAGGTGGCACCAGTAGCATCAGCACAAGTAGGAATACAACAGTAGTTTCTAGCCCAGCAACCACAGGTTCCATTGGGCATACCAATGATGACACCATTATTGCCATCTCCTCAAGCACCAAGACTCAGACATACATGGGGAAACCACAGCCAACAGTGCAGCCTGTGTTTCTGTCGCAACTGGCAGCAGCAAACGTGCAGTAGTGTCACACAACCAACCTAACATCTTCAACTGAGGGAGTTGGGTACAAGGGGTTAGAGGACATTATGCCAACAGTTGTAGCGTTTCCGCATTTACACAAGATCAAGATCAACCAGTTTGATGGCGAGAACTTCGCACTTGGCCCACAAGTTCAAACAAGTGGCCCTTATTCAAAGCATATGGAAGTACTACACTGGCTAGTTTGTTCCTTCTCCCCTAGGATCTCCACCACACATCGTGTCAAAGTTCAACTACTTCATGCTAGCTACATACATGGTGCTTGACAACGAGCTAAGCCCTCACATTCAGCAAGCCATTTTCATGTACGAAGCAACAGTTGTGCTAGCCAAACAAACATGGTCCTATCTGCTACGGACCTACATTTCAAGGGACTCCACTTTCAAGTCTCGTCTTCTCACAGAGCTCTCCCACATCAGCCTTGGCTGCTTCAGTGACATTGAGAGCTACATCAACTAGGCAAAATCGCTCTAGGAACAACTTGCCATCACAGAAGCACCCATGTTTGAGCCTATCTTTGTGACTTTCTTACTCAATGGCCTCACTAGAGACTGAGATGGCGTGAAGAAATTTCTCAAATTCAAGTATGAAGCATAACTGACAGAGGCATATGTGTGCAAGATGCTATTGACAAAGCTGAGAGACGGCCAATGTAAAAGAAAAAAATCTCACATTCCAGTATGCAGCTTACTAGAATGAAGGAGAGAAGAGTGTGTTTCACTCCTTGTCAAACAGCCAAGTAGTAATGAAGTCAGTGTAATCCCATGAGTCAATGCACTCCCTCCCAAAGGCAATCGCACGCAACGCAATGGGCCAGCTCACCGGATCACGTCCTGATATCACATGCCATTATTGTAAGAAGAAAGGGCACGTGAAGAAAGACTGCTTTAAGAGGTTGCGCGATGAGGAGAAAGGGAGGATGCAAAGAAACTTCAAGGGAAAGAAGCGAATGGGAGAGAAGATGGAGAGTGGAGGAGAAAAGAGTAATAAGGGCAGTCTTGAGTCCAACAAGAAGGCGAAGGAGGAAGACAAAAGGAAGCAGTTTGACTACACTACATCTATGTTCCAACTATCAGAGAGAGTGAACAATAGGCTAGTTTGCTCGACGTATGTTTAGTACTTGGAACGTGGATGTACCTTGCACATCACGTACCATAAATCATGCCTCCAAGACTACGATACTTCAGATTGGAGCTATATGACAGCCTCCAATAAGAAGTAGGTGCCTGTGCTTGACAAGGGCATAATGACCGTGACAGGGTATGATGGAGTACAGGTCAAGTTTTGCAACGTTCTCTACATACCTGACATTGCTGTTAACCTCCTCTCACTTGCCCAACTCATGAAGAGAGGAGCTCGCATCAATAGTAACAGCAAGCATGTCACGCAGAAGGTCAGCTCCTTCCTCATGGCATGATTGAGCTGGACTTCAGCGCACCAGCTCAAGATGAGACGGATTCCCACTTTGCACCAGCAAGTCTACACCAACCTGCAAGTGCAAATGCTTTAGTGTGGCAAAAGAGGCTTGGCCACATTAGGAATCAGTTGGTGGAATCCATGGTTAAGAAGGGCTTTGCCAACGGCCTCGACATGAAGAAAAGTGGCAAATATAGAAGTGACCCTTATGAGGACTGCGTTCATGCAAAGTTGCCATGACAAATGTTCCCTCCTACAAGCAAGTGCGACATAAGGCAAAAGCTGAGATTGGTTCACACTGACATCTTTGCACCATTCCCCTGAGCAACAGTCTATGGTTGACACCGTTACCTCCTCATCTTTGTGGATGATGCAATACGTTTTCTTTGGAGCTACCCTCTCCTATCCAGAGATGAAGCGCCAACCTACTTCTTCAAATGGCTAGCAATGGCGGAGAGGCAAAGATATAAGAAGCTACAAGTCCTATGCTTCAACAATGCTTACAGATACACCAGCACAAAATTCATGTCATAACTTTAGGGCATGGGCATCGTACATCATTTCTCTGTACCATATACTGCGTAGCAGAATGCCGTCGCAGAATGGGCAAATCACACTTTTTAGGAGACTTTCAAATCCATGCTACTTGGATCGCTGCTGGAAAACTCTAGGTGGCCGTATGCTTTGAGGAAAGCGTTTTGGGTGCGGAATTCCGTACTGCACACGACCTTACCATACATAACTCCATTTCAAGCATGGCATGACTACAAGCTGGACATCACCATGTTTCCGACATTTTGCTGCATGGCGCTTCCCCACGTTCTGAAAGGACGTTGTAAGAAGCTTGCAAACAAAGTAGTCTTGGGCATGTTTGTGTGACAAAGCCCCAACATGAAAGGTTGCGATTTCCACGACATCGACACCCAACATATCATCATCATTCATGATGCAAATTTCTTTCAACATCTGACACATCAAGGGTGGGAAGCTAAATGCTTGAGTCATTCTACGGCTCATTTGTGGAGTCAATCTAAGACAAAGCGGCAGACTATGATCCACTCACCATGATTTAACTGGATCACGCAAGTGAGGAGGCGGTGCAATTGAGTATGCCCCTCGCGGCTGACCATGACAAACGCACTACAACTGATTAGGAGACGGTTGTAGTAGGCCATGGCACACGCCATCCCGTGACGATGCAAGATGGTGCAGAGACGATGCAGCTGA
This sequence comes from Penium margaritaceum, assembly GCA_023375785.1. Classification (NCBI taxonomy): domain Eukaryota; kingdom Viridiplantae; phylum Streptophyta; class Zygnematophyceae; order Desmidiales; family Peniaceae; genus Penium; species Penium margaritaceum. Next base: position 52,889 of record SZWC01016593.1, on the reverse strand, counting down.
AGAAAAACGAAGGCACAATCAAATGTCGGTACTTTACGTACCTCCTCTTGCAACAGATGGAAGAACAGCACAAGGGGGATGAAGCAGAATGCGACATGGCGATTACAGCATGCACTATGCATGCTGTGAACGATGAGGTACAAACCGACTTCACAACAATGCATCTGATAGCTCTCCTTCCCAAAGCCTCATCTGCACTACTGCCTGAGTCAAATTCACTGCAAAAAGCACTGACAGGCGAGTTTGAAGCAGAATGGAAAGTAGCGATAGATGCAAAATACAATAGCCTACAAGAGCAGTGAACTTTGGAGCTAATAGAGCTGCCATCTGGCTCAAGGCTAGTTGGTGTGAAGTGGGTGTTTAGGGTGAAGATGAAGGCAGATTGCAGCATCGACAAATTGAAAGTGTGCCTGGTTGCAAAGGGATTCACGCAAGTGGAAGGCAAGGATTTCTTTGAAACCTATGCACCTTCCAGCCGTTATACCACAGCGCGCATCATGCTTGCCATTGCAGTAGTCAAAAACTACAAAGTGTAGCAGCACGACGTCAAGAATGCCTTTCTACATGGACACCACTGTCTACATGAAGCGGCCGGAAGGGTATGATGATGGCAGCGCAAAAGTATGCAAGCTCGTCAAGAGCTTTTATGGGTTGAAACAAAGCTCTCTCCTTTGGTACCGCAAGCTACAAAGCATCCTCGACTCGATGGAATTTCATCCATCAGCCTAGGAAGAAGTTTTTTTCCTTCATAAACCACTTGAGAACAAACGTCTTGACTGCTACATCCTCATCTATGTTGACCATATCCTAATCATCGACCCGTAGCCAGAATTCATCCACGTAATTGATTGTGCAATGGCGAAAGAGGTCAATGTGATGCTCATGCCGAGCTTTGAGTATTAAGTCGGGATGAACATAAAACGCGCTTGTGCATCACGCACGCTCAAGTTGTCACAGCAGTCTTATGCAGCCAAAGTCTTTAAACAACTTGACATCCTGGATCATCATGTTCCGACTCCCTTATTGTAGCAAAGCTGATTTATCAGGGACCAAGTGGGAGAAATGAGACTGACTATCACAGCATAGTCGGTTCTCTCATGCACGTTACAAGCTACACACGACCTAACCTGCGGTTTGCCGTGAGCAGCTTGGCACGTGGGAATGAGAATTTCTGTGAAAGGGCTTGCAAGGAGCCGGACCGTTCTTCCGGACTACCTCAGACACATGGATGGTCTTTGGTTTATCAAGCAATGTGGAGCTGAGCTACTACGTGGATGCAGATTTAGGAGGTACGGAAGAATACCGTTGAAGCACCACATGATTCGTTTGTCTCCTGGCCGTAACGCATGTCTCGTGTCGAGCAGAAGGCAAAATACCATCACACTTAGCTGAGCTAAAGATGTATATCATAGTGACATCAGCACGTCAAGAGGTTACCTACATTAGGTGTACTTCCTTGACGATATCGGCCTCTCGCAGCATGGCTCGACCAAAATTTCTGTGGACAACAAAGCGGTGATCGACCTTGTAAACTGGATAAACTTTCAGGGGTAGACAAAGCACATTGACATCCGCGGCCACTGCATTCGCTCAAAGGTGATTGACCACACGATTGTCCTCGAGCACGTCCCTGAAATAGTGGAAGAAGTAGATTTTTTGACAAAACGTGTCCCAAAGGACATTTCTTATGGGTGCATGGACCAATGTGGACTTACGCGTAATGTCCACTCGTAGTATCCACAAAAGAAGGGCAACCGGGGAAACACGCGTCAGTCGAACACGATCGCCAACGCCATTGGCGATTTCTGCACAAAAAAATGGAGATTCGTGCCTCATGGTGCACAAGAAACGTTTTGTGGAGCATGTAGCAGAGATTGAGAGCCATCAACAAAATTCACCCGTAGCAAAAAATTCCCAAACAGCAGTTCAAGTCCTTTCATTGCAGACAGACACCGTCATGCTCAGTGTCGGCATGACATCCGAACAGTTTACATCTGTCTCACCTCAGCACCTTGCTACAAAAAATCATTTTTACTCCCTGACAGTCAGCACCTTCAACCACCCACTTTAGTCCCCTACTTCAGTCTCTTGCGTTTCTAGAATACCGTTCCCCTGGAGACCTGGTTAAGTCCTCAAAGAAAAATGACATTACTGTAGCATAGACCGGTAAAATCGGAGCACAAAAGGGGTCACGAGAGGTGTTTTTGCAAGAAGGGGGTGGAAGGGGAGTAGCGGTTGCAGAAAGCGAGCGGAGAAGGGGCATGTAAGGTAGCAATTGCTAGACTTTCCGTGACCGCAGGCATGGCTGCAAAGCTGCCTGCCCTTGCGGCAGGCAGCCAGAGCAAGAGAGCGAGTAAGCAAGCAAGCAAGCGAGTAAAAAGAGGAGCAAGTTTGCTCACCAGCTTGCTTGCAAGTTGAGTGGCAAGCGAACTGACCCCTTGTAAGAGAACGTGCAAGGCCCCCTCCACAACAGGAGAGAACCTAGCAAGAGAGCCAGGAAAAAGACAAAGCGACCAGGAGGAAATGGACGATTGGCGAGAGGGAATTGCGCAGCTCACTCTGCAAGCAACTTACCAGCAGTGGTGATGACTCCAAGCGTGCAAAGAACAAACAACGCGATCCCAAATCGAACTGCAGCAGCCAAGATCATGCAGCTTTTGAATAAAGCTATGGGGTGACAACGTTTTATGCGTGAGGACAAAAATGGCGTTAACAAAATTGCAACTACCATTTATACCTGTGCAACAGCCGCTACACATGAGAAGGAGGGGAGAATATTTTTTTCTCCTCTCCCATCGACTTCTCCACCCACCGAAAAGCAGTAGGGAAGATTCCAAGCAAAAGGCAAGTCAACCGGAGTGCCCCTTCATGTAGCAGCATGCGATGAAAATGCCCCTACTCGCTTCCTTGTAGCAAAAGTCCCCAAAATTTGTCCGAGTCGACCTGAGATGCCAGCAAACGTTTTTTTTATGGCGGAAATAGCAGAAAAGGCCCCGCAACAACCTCATCAAGCCAGAAAACACCTAAAGGGAGCCGTGGTCATTGCAGTCAAGAGCGTGCTCGAGCCCGAGAGCAAGGAAAGCCTCTTCTAATTTTTTTTGTTATCACAGAAGCAACATAAATTGCTTCGTACATCAAAATCCGCTAGGAGACACCCAACGTCACGAATGGTTTCACCAAAACCTAGTAAAACGCTCCAGCATACCAATCAAGGGGGAGTGTTAGAGGTGACGACTACTACGCCTATTTTTTGGTCAAGCTAGCGCAGTCAGTTTTGAAATCGGTGGAGCCTGCAACATTTCCGCGTTCAACGGCAAAGATTTTCTCCGCTTGCACTGGCCTGACTAAATTTTGGCATCTAGGTCCATGGGGGGAATGGATCCTAGAGATGTAAAATACAGTCTACTACATGCACAGCAGGGCTGTGCATGCCTGCTGACCCAGACCAGTTTGCTACTGTGTAGTGCAACTACGTAGTAGTGGACTCTAGCCTAGGTCTAGTTAGGGTTGGGCTAGACCTGAATACGCAGTGTGGACTTCCCTTCATAGTCTGTTGTATCAGCTTGACTAAGCAACAACATGTAAGGCCCATAGTGGGGAGCGCTCTACATCAACACATGCATGCACGGTACAGCATTGCATCACAAATTGTATGCACAAGTCATCAGGCACATGCAAAGCCAAAAGCGAGGACTGCTCTCCATCAGCACATCCATGCACGACTCAGCAGCAGGTGCTATTAGGGAGGCTACTACTTAATGGAAGATTCCCAGGCTAGGAATCTTCCCACATGCAGCCGGAAGCTTCCATTAGCCTGGAGAGCTGTCAACTTGCCAGCAGCCTCCTATAAAAGGTGGCCAATCTAGTAGTCTTCAATCAACAATACAGTCATGACCAAGATTTTGGCCTGGAGTTCAGCACAGTAGCCTCCACCTTTTCCAAACATTACCTTAGGCCAAGATTTTGCAAACACTCTTCTAAAGACCCCAGTAAGCCTAGCAGCAGTCTGCTAGCCTAGGCAGGAGGACGCCCTTGACTACCTGAAGGCTTGACTAATTAGAAGAGGTGACCAAAGTACACCCAAGACTCCAGCTACTCTGCTAGAGTTGTCTTGTTAGGGGTTGCCCACATGTGGGCCAGGAGCTATGTCTAGGCGTGAGAGTCCAGAGTCAGTCTCTAGCTGGGTTGTGTTTGCTATATTGTTTTTTGTACTAAAGTTGTGATCAACTACAGTCAATGAAACCCAACATTCTCCCAGTTCCAGCTTTCTACTCTATCTGTAGTTTCTCTAAGCACAATGGTCCTAGCAAGAAGGAACCTAACCCTTGCTGCACCCCACAAACATCAACAACCTGCAGTAATGGCACTTCTGTACAAGCTGAGGTTTTACATGCTTGTTGTTGGCGTTTCCAAAAGGTGTAGATGGCCAGGTTTGATTATGTTCAGGTGCAAGAGTTGAGTTCACGTTTGAATTTTTGTTTTCAGATAGGATAAGAGGGTAGTGCAAATTATTGGGTATGTTGGATAAGAAAGAAGACGTAACATTTTCTTTGCAAGCTTGCAGCCACGCTGTTGTATCAACAACATCTTGCATACTTAGGCATGTGTTGATTCAGCATCCTCCTTGAACTTCAGCATGTCCCTCAATTCCTCCAAATCGCCGGTCAATCCATTGAGACGGAAGGTCAAAAAGACTAGATTTAAAAGAGGAGGGTCAATCACAGTGAGTTGGCCACGTGCTCACTTGGTCTTTTTGTTGTAGTACTCAATGCTTGTGAAGTTGCTGAGGTTGATGTGGGAAAGTACTCTAAGGAGGGGAGACTTGAAGGTGGAGTCTATTGACATGTAGGTCCGTGGCACGTACAACCACAGCAGGTTTGCTCCATCCCAAAAACATCTTCATTGCTTGTTGGATGCAAAGAGTGAGTTGGTTACCGAGCGCCATGTACACAACCTTGGTAAAGTTGTTGAACCTTACCACATTTTTTGGTGATGACTTCAATTATGGAAATAAGTAATAACTATTGTAGAACTCCCATAGACAATTAATGTGAGCTACCTCTTTGAACTTGTGTGCAAAAGAGTGGGAATTTCTTCTGTCAAATTTGACGACCTTGATCTTGTGTAGCTGTAAGGATGCCGCTGTGCAAGCATTGTGATTTGGAGATGTTGGAATGGGATTCTTTGGCAAATGGTTGGGTTGGCACAAGATACTACTACATGGGTAAGGTGGAAACGACTGGCCTTGAAGCATTCCTACAACTACAATAGGCTGAACCCCGTAGGCTTGTGGCATAGAAGCCAAATGAACCTATTGGTGTGATGCCAATGAAGCAGCCTTCGCATACCTTGAGAATGTGCTACAAACTGTTGCCACAAACCTCTGTTTGCAACTACTCTAGGCTGCATCACCTGGGCTCACAACTATTGCCTCAATGCCCTTGTTTGTTGCTCCAACGCTTGTCAAACTAACCTTTCTTGTCGTCCTTCTGTTGTAAGTCCTCCGCCAAACGTTTTGCTTGGATTGCTTAGCATTGTGCCTGGTTTGCAACATGGTTTCAATCCTCTTCACCCATGCATAAACCATGCAAGAATGACAGATTGGCAAGTAAAAAAAAACCCTCCCTTGGATGATGAGGCTCCATGTCCCTAATAGAGACTTTTGTTCCCTTGTGCCTTGTCCACAATAAGTGTTCTTTGCACTGCTCTATTCTTTGATGCTATTATGTGAATGTGGAAGACTCTTCCACCAACACCTCGCTGTAGCTGCTATGCTTCCTAGTTCCACATAACTGATTTCTCTCATTCTATGTTGGAATTTATCACGACCACAACAAAGGCTTGGTTGGCCTTGTTGTCGTGCTAAGACCATTGGTGTGCCAAGTAATGCTAGAACAGCTGCTGAGAAGTGATTGCAGAAGTTTTTATTGTATTAGTAGAATATAAAGAAGAGCAATACTTTATTCAAGCTGAGCAACAACTTATGAACAACTCAACAACATAATCCTGACATAGCCTTGTCAAAATCAGGCAGATTGCTCGTTGATGCAGTGTTGTGTTGTCCAACATTGGAACTGACGATGATGATGCACTAAACCCTCCACGATGTTATGTGTTGATGTTTTTATAATGGCTCACGCAAACCTTGTAGGCTTCGTACTCTTCAAGATTACTTCGTAGGAGGTAGTTGCCAAACTGTCCAACTTTCGAAATCACTCTAATGAGTTGGCTAAGGTTGTTCCACCTTTTTTGGACACACCAAACCATTTGTACACGTCCAAGGCTTGAACATGCATTTGAGCAATAGAAACAAAATTTAATGTGGCTCTCTATTATGGAAATTCCCCATAAGAAAATTCCTGGTCAATCACAGTAAAATGTTTAATTTCACGTTGACGTTTCCAAAACTGAAACCAACTGCTTCGTGCTGTATCCAAAATCCAGCGTAGTTGTTGCCTCACTCCAACACCAAACATGTCTTGGCCGTCTCGATTTAAGTCATGTTTTACCCATCCATCTTTTGCAAAGCTTAACTTGATGTTAGAGGACACCAACAGCCTTTGAGAACAAGTGCTTCACCACAAGCCCAACATCATGGAAGACAACGCATACATCTACAGTGTGGTCGTGGTTATGGGCTTCCAACGTCATAAAAAAAGGCGTTCACCATAATTCTACCTTCGGAGGATGTGTAGTAGATTGTGGTCATCTGTACACTCCAATCCATGTTTGTTCAATGGCTCCTGAATCTTTGCCTCAAGTTTGTGGCTAATTTTTTAAGCTTGCATGAACATTCCACAAGGTAGGCCAAAGGAGTAGCATCATCCACTCCATCTTACAAAACACCAACTGATGAAGTTGGATAGTTACGGAGTTTATGCAACGAGGGAATGATCATTGCTGCAATACTCTACATCAAATCAGTTGACAAATCAGGAATGGCAGCAAACTTGTATGCAACGACAACAAGAATTATTGCAACATCTTGTAAAAAACCAGCTTGCATGGCTAGAACACAAGAGTGTGATGCTTTTTGTGCATCAATCGCCACTTAACCACTAGCTTTTTGTGCTTCATGCACGAATCTATAATCAAATGATTAGTTTGAAAATGACGAGCATGAAGGATCTTCCTACATCAACTATCCTTACGTTGCGGGCTCACGAAGCTAGAATAAAAGAGCTTGAAGTTCTTTTTGCGTCGAGCGCAACTATAGTACCTGCTAACAAGGCTGGAACAAAGGAGCTTGAAGCTCATTCTACGTCAATCGCAACTATGAATGAAAGAGCATAAAGCTCTCTCCACGTTAATTCCCACTACTTTGCAAGAAAACAAAGTTGGAATGAAAGAGTTTGACACTCTTTTTGCGTAAACCGTCCCTACGTTGTCTGATGTTGAAGCTCTAATAGAAGAAGCTCAAGTTCCCTCTGCATCAACTACAATTACACCACAAGTTGATGAAGTAGGAACAAAAGAAAGTGAAGCTCTTTCCGTGACAACCGCATAAACGCCATCCATTGATGAGTATGGAACAAAAGAACGTGAAACTCTCATTACATCAATTGTCACTATGTTGCTAGCTAATGAAGTTGGAGTGAAAGAGCGTGAAGCTCTTCAAGCAAAAAATGTGATTTTGCGGCCAAAGGACAAATTTAGAAAAACTACAACAGTTTCCATGATGGCATCGGATAGTATCAAGAGTTTCTACTCAACACAAGAAAGAAAAGGTGGACCAAAAGAGGAAGAACCTTCTTCTACGTTGATATTGACAATTCCATCGTTTATAACGTCAGCCGAAAAAGCCAAAAAAACAGCACATCTGCCCGTAGGTGCAAGATCCATTACTACGACATATTCTTCAAGACTAGCTAAAGAAGCCAATAATGACACAACCATTTTATGCATTCAGAGGAAACTCTCCTTTTCTTATTGATATCGCAAGCCTAGTTTCTGGATGACACCACTCCCACTTGCCAAAATAGGTGTCATCAATTGTTTGGTGTCTGGGAGAGGTGTTCAACACTTCTCCTTTGCTTGTGAACACCGGAGATACTACTCACCACTTCTTGTGGAGCTGAAAAAATTGTCCAAAAGAGCACATGTTGAAAAAATCATCATCATTATCGTGTTTGACATTTAGAACAAATTACCCTTAATCCATTAAACCCCTGAAACACTACAGAACTAACTTCAATTTGCATGAGAAGTTACTAAGAAGTCTTCTTACATGTCATTCTTTAACTATTGAAGGCTGCAAGTAGCTTGTTACGAATGAGTTTTATAATGTTTCCATTTAAATTTCCTACAAAGGCTTCTCACCATGATTCTCATTTCCAAGAATTCTGAGTTACTTAAATGAGGTATATGTAAAAATTCATCTTTATTTCAATGAATTGTTTAATGACTTCTTTCATTCATTCTAAGCATCAAAATTCAGTGTTTAAGCTAAGACAATAGATCATGTAAAAGGAAACAAAATGCAAGAGTATTTGTTTTTGTATAATAAAACACTAGTTTATTTCTTGTTTTTCCTCCATCATAACATGTGTTTTTCGGAACTCAATGTTTTAAACAAATGGTTAACTTACCTTTTTTTGGATTTGAATAAGCATTTTGCGCTTGGGATGACAGCGCAGATAGCTGAAGTGCTGGATCAAGAATTTGGAATGAACACGAATAACGACAATCTCATGGGTGTTTTCTAGTTTTGCCCTGGCCCCCCAACCCCTCGGCTCCTACATGTGCACGTGGTGAGTGTATGAGAGAGTGTTTGAGTGTTTGCAGGCACATTTGGCTTTAGAGTACACTAGTGTATTATAATCATGAGAGAGCCAAGAAGGTTCATCACTTTTTACCTTTGTATAAAATCCTTCGACATGTACAGTGAAGAGCATGCTCCCATATGCACTGATCCTATGCACTTTGCTTGTGACGGGAGGGGGGGGGGGGAGGAAGTGACATTATTCTGAAATCAAGTGCCACCCCTTGCCCTGCTTGTGTAGCAGAGAAGTGTACATGGCGTGTGTTTGTGGAGGTGGACAGTAAGCACCTTGAGAGGAACTGGAAGTCGAACACAAAGTGCACATGCTTTTAGAATACAATCCAATTGTCAAGTAACGTTAATCAACCGTCTTTAAGTTTAGACTAATAAAACAAATGTAGTAGCTTCAATGATGTGTCAATGTTTGTGTTCATGTGTCATACCCATTTGATTGGTAGGGTTTTGTATATCAGATTGTTGAAAGCGGCAAACATTTGAATGGAGTGATCTTTGAGAAGTCATAGGCAAAGAGTTGTCGGCAACTGACCCCCGCTAAGAGCAAGGCTCAATGCCCAAGTATTGGGATTTCAATATTCGGGTGGTAGGGGAGAGTGGTTTTTTATAGTAAGGGAGACACTAATGCCCCGTGTAGTGAACTGTTTTGTAGTCATCCTGTTCCTTAAACAACAGGTTGATTTCTTGACTGCCGCTCGAGAGGTAGCTTCTTCTCTATGTATGGAAAGTGTATCATATGAGTTTTGGAAAAAACAGTCCAGACATTTAGCTTGAAGTTAATTTTGGTCAAAGGAAAAAAATAGAAACATGTAGGCCACATCTCAAAATACAATTCTTACAATATTTGTGTTTTGATATCAAAACATGTCTACTTCATCAATAAAGGTGTCGAATGTGGCTACTTCCTGTCTGGGAAAGTCAACAATGGATTATTTGCCTTGTCTAGTGCATACAAGGATATTTACAAGGATGTTTTTAGGTGCTGATGTGTTAGTTTTGAAAATGATGGGAACTTGCCCACAATCGATTTCTTCCCTATCCCATCCACCTAACCACCACTCACCAAAGCACTTAAAGCCACTATAAAAAAGTGTAGATCTTTATGTAGAAACATACATAGCTGATAGTCTATGTCCACGTAAACGCCCACATACACTTCCCAAACTCACTACCTCTTCCCCCTTCCTCACCTCAGCAATAAAAAACGTATCAATCTATTCAATATTCACAAGTACAATTCTCAAAATATCAACCTTGTATCCAACAAGTCACCAAATAAAATCTCCACATACACTTTCTTCCTTGACACCTTTCCTCTCCCCCTATTTAACAACCACCAAGAAATAAAACACCACTCAAACGAGTTTATACAATTGAAGATACCTACACAACCCACACGCCCATTGATACACCTCCAGCTCAAATTTCAACATAAAATTTTGACCCCCACACCCTAACGATCACCAAGGAAACAAATTACTCAAACTTACATACACAAGTACACATTTCTTTACACAACCTACACATCCCACTATACAGCTCCACTTACACACACCCACATACACTTTTCACTGGAAACCCCCTTCTCTAAACTTCTACTAATTACATCACTCAAAAACACATACACCAGTTTATATCTCTACACACCACCCACCCATCCAGTCATACACCTCCATATGCAATCCCCACATACACTTTCCACACCCACACACGTACTCCTTCCCCCACCGCAACAAGCACGAACCAATCTCTATCACATCACTGTTGGAGTTTTGCACGACCACAGGAAAGGCTTGGTTGGCCTTGTTGTCCCACTAAGACCATTGGTGTGCCAAGTAATGCTAGAACAGCTGCTGAGAAGTGAATGCAGAAGCTCTGATTGTATTAGTAGAATATAAAGAAGAGCAATACTTTATTCAAGCTGAGCAACAACTCATGAACATCTCAACAATAGAATCCTGACATAGCCTTGCCAAAATCAGGCAAAACGCTCGTTGATGCAGTATTGTGTCGTCCATGATTGAAATTGACGATGATGATGCACTAAACCCTCCACGATTTAATGTGTTGATGTTTGAGTAATGGATCACGCAAACCTTCTAGGCTTTGTACTCTCCAAGATTAGTTCGTACGAGGTAGTTGCCAAACTGGCCAACCTTCGAAATCACTCCAGTGAGTTGGCCAAGGTTGTCGCACCTTTGTTGGACACACCAAACCATTTGTACACGTCCAAGGCTTGAACATGTATTTGAGCAATGGAAACAAAAGCGAATGTGGCTTTGTACAACGGAAATTCCCCAGAATCAAATTCGTGGTCAATCATAGTAAAATGTTTAATTTCATGTGGACGTTTCCAAAACTGAAACCAACTGTGTCATGCTGTATCCAAAATCCAGCGTAGTTGTTACCTCACTCCAACATCAAACATGTCTTGGTTGTCTCGATTGAAGTCATGTTTACCCATCCATCTTTTGCAAAGCTTAACTTGATGTTAGAGGACACCAACAGCCTTTGAGAACAAGTGCTTCACCACAAGCCCAACATCATGGAAGACAACGCATACATTTACAGTGTGGTCGTGGTTGTGGGCTTCCAACGCCATAAAAAAAGGCGTTCACCATAATTCTTCCTTCGGAGGATGTGTAGTAGATTGTGGTCATCTGTACACTCCAATCCATGTTTGTTCAATGGCTCCTGAATCTTTGCCTCAATTTTGTGGCTAATGTTTTAAGCTTGCATGAACATTCCACAAGGTAGGCCAAAGGAGTAGCATCATCCACTCCATCTTACATAACGCCAACTGATGAAGTTGGATAATTAGCTAGTTTATCCAACGAGGGAATGACCATTGCTGCAATACTCTACATCAAATCAGGTGACAAATTAGGAACGGAAGGAGACTTGTCTGCAACGACAAGAAGCACTATTGCAACATCTTGTAAAAATCCTGCTCGCATGGCTAGAACACAAGAGAGTGATCATTTTTGTGCATCAATCGCCACTTAACCACTAGCTTTTTGTGCTTCATGAACGAATCTACAAATAACTGATAAATTTGTAAATGACAAGCATGAAGGATCTTCCTACATCAACTATCCTTACACTGCGGGCTCATGAAGCTGGAATAAAAGAGCTTGAAGTTCTTTTTGCATCAAGCGCAACTACACTACCTGCTAACAAAGCTGGACCAAAGGAGCTTGAAGCTCATTCTACGTCAATCGCAACTATGAATGAAAGAGCATAAAGCTCTCTCCATGTTAATTGCCACTACTTTGCAAGCAAACAATGTTGGAATGAAAGAGTTTGAAGCTCTTTTTGCGTAAACCGTCCCTACGTTGTCAGATGTTGAAGCTATTAAAGAAGAACCTAAAGTTCCTATTGCATCAACTACAATTACACCACAAGTTGATGAAGCAGGAACAAAAGAGTTTGAAGCTCTTTCTGTGACAACCGCATAAGCGCCATCCATTGATGAGTATGGAACAAAAGTACGTGAAACTCTCATTACATCAATTGTCACTATGTTGCTAGCTAATGAAGTTGGAGTGAAAGAGCGTGAAGCTCTTCAAGCGAAAAATGTGATTTTGCGGCCAAAGGACAAATTTAGAAAAACTAAAACAGTTTCCATGATGGCATCCGATAGCATCAAGAGATTCTACTCAACGCAAGAAAGCAAAGGTGGACCCTAAGAGGAAGAACCTTCTTCTACGTTGATATTGACAGTTCCATCATTTATAACGTCAGCCAATAAAGCCAAAAAAACAGCACATCTGCCCGTAGGTGCAAGAGCCATAACTACGACATATTCTTCAAGACTAGCTAAAGAAGCCAATAATGACACAACCTTTTCTTATTGATATTGCAAGCTTAGCTTCTGGACGGTACCACTCCCTTTTTCCAAAAAGGTGTCAACAATTGTTCGATGTCTAGGAGAGGTGTTCAACACTTCTCCTTTGCTTGTGAACACCGGAGATACTACTCACCACTTCTTGTGGAGCTGAAAATGTTCTCCAAAAGAGCACATGTTGAAAAACTCATCATCATTATCGTGTTTGACATTTAGAACGAATTACCCTTAATCAAAAGACCCCTGAAACACTACAGAACTAACTTCAATTTACATGAGAAGTTACTAAGAAATCTTCTTACATGCCATTCCTGAACTATTGAAGGCTGCAAGTAGCTTGTTATCAAAGAGTTTTTTAATGTTTCCATTTAAATTTCCTACAAAGGCTTCTCACCATGATTCTCATTTCCAAGAATTGTGAGTTACTTAAATGAGGGATATGTAAAAATTCATCTTTATTTCAATACATTGTTTAATGAATTCTTTCATTCATTCTAAGCATCAAACTTGAATGTTTAAGCTAAGATGTTAGATAATGTATAAGGAAACAAAATGGAAGAGTGTTTGTTTTTGTATTATAAAATACTCTTAGTTTTTTTTCCTCCATCATAACATATGTTCTTTAGAACTCAACGTTATAAACAAATGGTTAACTTAACGTTTTTGGATTTGAATAATTATTTTGCGCTTGGGATGACTTAGCGCAGATAGCTGAATTGCTGGATCAAGAATTTGGACTGAACACAAATAACGGCAATCTCATGGGTGTTTTCTAGTTTTTCCCTGGCCTCCAACCCCCCCGCTCCTACATGTGCACGTGCTGAGTGTATGAGAGAGTGTTTGAGTGTTTGCAGGTGTACTTGGCTTCCGAGTACACAAGTGTGCTATAATCATGAGATATCCAAGAAGGTTCATCACTTTTTACCTTCGTATATAATCCTTCGACTTGTACGGTGAAGACATGCTCCCATATGCACTGATCCTATGCACTTTGGATGTGACGGGGGGGGGGGGGGGGGGGGGGGGGGGGGGGAGGAAGGGGGTGACATAATTCAAAAATCAAGTGCCACCCGGTGCCCTCCTTGTGTAGCAGAAAAGTGTACATGGCGTGTGTTTGTGGAGGTGGACGGTAAGCACCTTGAGAGAAATTGGAAGTCGAACACAAAGTGCACATGCTCTTAGAATACAATCCAATTGTCAATTAACGTTAATCAACCATCTTTAAGTTTAGACTAGTAAAACAAATGTAGTAGCTTGAATGATGTGTCAATGTTTGTGTTGATGTGTCATAACCATTCGATTGGTAGGGGTTTGTATGTCGGATTGTTGAAAGCGGCATACATTCGAATGGGGTGATCTTTGAGAAGTCATAGGCAAAGAGTTGTCGGCAACCGACCCCCGCTAAGAGGGAGGCTCGACACCCAAATATTGAGATTTCAATATTCAGGTGGTAGGGGAGAGTGGTTTTTGATAGTAAGAGAGACACTTATGCCACGTGTAGTGAACTGTTTTGTAGTCATCCTGTTCCTTAAGCGACAGGTTGATTTCTTGACTGCTGCTCAAGAGGCAGCTTCTTCTCTATCTATGGAAAGTGTATCATATGATGTTTGGAAAAAGAGTCCAAACGTTTAGATTTAAGCTACTTTTGGTCAAAGGAAAAAATAGAAACATGTAGGCCACATCTCCAAATACAATTCTTACAATAATTGTGTTTTAATATCAAAACATGTCTACTTCATCAATAGATATGTGGAATGTGGCTACTTTTTGTCTGGGAAAGTCAACAATGGATTATTTGCCTTGTCCAGTGCATACAAGGATATTTACAATGATGTTTTTAGGTGCTGATGTTTTAGTTTTGAAAATGATGGGAACCTGCCCACAATCGATTTCTCCCCTATCCCATCCACCTAACCACCACTCACCAAAGCAGTGAAAGCCAGGATAAAAAAGTGTAGATATTTATGTAGAAACATACATAGCCGATAGTGTATCTCCATGTACACGCCCACATACACTTCCCAAACTCACTACCTCTTCCCCCTTCCTCACCTCAGCAATGAAAAATGAATCGATCAAACCAATATTCACAAGTACAATTTTTAAAACATCAACCTCATATCCAACCAGTCACCACATGAAATCTCCACATACACTTTCTTCCTTGACACCTCTCCTTTCCCCCTTTTTAACGACCACCAAAAAGTAAAACACCACTCAAACGAGTTTACACAAGTTACAATACCTACACAACTCATACGTCAATTGATATACCTCCACCTCAAATTTCAACATAAAATTTTGAAGCCCACAACCTAACAATCACCAAGGAAAAAAATTACTCAAACCAGCACACACAACTACACATTTCTTTGCCCAAACTACACATCCCACTATACAGCTGCACTTAGACACACCCACATACACTTTTCACTGCAAACCCCCTTCTCCAAACTTCTACTAACTACATCACTCAAAAACACATACACAAGTTTATATCTCTACACACCACCCACCCATCCAGTCATACACCTCCACATGCAATCTCCACATACACTTTCCACACACACACACACCCACTCCTTCCCCCACCACAACAACCGCAAACCAATCTTTATTACATCACTGTTTGAATTTTGCACGACCACAACAAAGGCTTGGTTGGCCTTATTATCGTGCTAAGACCATTTGTGTGCCAAGTACTGCTAGAACAGCTGCTGAGAAGAGAATGCCAAAGCTCTGATTGTATTAATAGAATATTAAGAAGAGAAATACTTTATTCAAGCTGAGCAACAACTTATGAACAGGTCAACAACAGAAACCTGACATAGCCTTGCTGAAATCAGGCAGAACGCTCGTTGATGCAGTATTGTGTCATCCATGATTGGAACTGACGATGATGGTGCACTCGACTCTCCACGATTTAATGTGTTGATGTTTGTATAATGGCTCACGCAAACCTTGTAGGCTTTGTACTCTCCAAGATTACTTCATACGAGGTAGTTGCCAAACTGTCCAACCTTCGAAATATTTCTAGTGAGTTGGGCAAGGTTGTCCCACCTTTGTTGGACACACCAAACCATTTGTACACGTCCAAGGCTTGAACATGTATTTGAGCAATAGAAAAAAATGTTAATGTGGCTCTGTACTATGGAAATTCCCCATAAGAAAATTCCTGGCCAATCACAGTAAGATGTTTAACGTCACCTGGACGTTTCCAAAACTGAAACCAACTGCTTCATGCTGTATCAGAAATCCAGCGTAGTTGTTGCCTCACTTCAACACCAAACATGTCTTGGTCGTCTTGATTTAAGTCATGTTTTACCCATCCATCTTTTGCAAATCTTGATATGATATTAGAGCACACCAACAGCCTTTGAGAACAAGTGCTTCACCAAAAGCCCCACATCATAGAAGACAAGGCATACATCTACAGTGTGGTCGTGGTTGTGGGCTTCCAACGCCATTCAAAAAAAGGCTTTCACCACAATTCTACCTTCGAAGGATATGTAGCAGATTGTGGTCATTTGTACACTCCAATCCATGTTTGCTCAATGGCTCCTGAATCATTGCCTCAAGTTTGTGGCTGATTATTTAAGCTTGCATGAACATTCCACAAGGTAGGCCAAAGGAGTAGCATCATCCACTCCATCTTACAAAACACCAACTGATGAAGTTGGATAGTTACGGAGTTTATGCAACGAGGGAATGATCATTGCTGCAATACTCTACATCAAATCAGTTGACAAATCAGGAACAGCAGCATACTTGTCTGCAACGACAACAAGCACTATTGCAACATCTTGTAAAAAACCAGCTCGCATGGCTAGAACACAAGAGCGTGATGCTTTTTGTGTATCAATCGCCACTTAACCACTAGATTTGTTTGCTTCATGCACGAATTTATAAATAATTGATAAATTTGAAAATGACAAGCATGAAGGATCTTCCTACATCAACTATCATTACGTTGCAGGCTCACGAAGCTGGAATAAAAGAGCTTGAAGTTCTTTTTGCATCAAGCGCAACTACGCTACCTGTTAACAAAGCTGGACCAAAGGAGCTTGAAGCTCATTCTACGTCAATCGTAACTATGAATGAAAGAGCATAAAGCTCTCTCCACGTTAATCGCCACTACTTTGCAAGCAAACAAAGATGGAATGAAAGAGTTTGAAGATCTTTTTGCGTAAACCGTCCCTACGCTGTCAGATGTTGAAGCTATAATAGAAGAACCTAAAGTTCCCTCTGCATCAACTACAACTACACCACAAGTTGATGAAGCAGGAACAAAAGAGTTTGAAGTTCTTTCCATGAAAACCGCATATACGCCATCCATTGATGAATGTGGAACAAAAGCACGTGAAAATCTCATTACATCAATCGTCACTATGTTGCTAGCTAATGAAGTTGGAGTGAAAGAGCGTGAAGCTCTTCAAGCGAAAAATGTGATTATGCGGCCAAAGGACAAATTTAGAAAAACTACAACAGTTTCCATGATGGCATCTGATACCATCGAGCAATTCTACTCAACGCAAGAAAGCAAAGGTGGAACACAAGAGGAATAACCTTCTTCTACGTTGATATTGACAGTTCCATCATTTATAACGTCAGCCAATAAAGCCAAAAAAACAGCACATCTGCTCGTAGGTGCAAGAGCCATAACTACGACATATTCTTCAAGACTAGCTAAAGAAGCCAATAATGACATAACCTTTTCTTATTGATATTGCAAGCTTAGCTTCTGGACGATACCACTCCCTTTTGCCAAAAAGGTGTCAACAATTGTTCGATGTCTGGGAGAGGTGTTCAACACTTCTCCTTTGCTTGTGAACACCGGAGATACTACTCAGCACTTCTTGTGGAGCTGAAAGTATTCTCCAAAAGAGCACTAGTTGAAAAATCATCATCATTATTGTGTTTGAAATTTAGAACGAATTACCCTTAATCAATTAACCCCTTAAACACTACAGAACTAACTTCAATTTACATGAGAAGTTACTAAGAAATCTTCTTACATGTCATTCTTAAACTATTGAAGGCTGCAAGTAGCTTGTTACCAATGAGTTTTCTAATGTTTCCATTTACATTTCCTGCAAAGGCTTCTCACCATGATTCTCATTTCCAAGAATTTTGAGTTACTTAAATGAGGGATATGTAAAAATTCATCTTTATTTCAATACATTGTTCAATGACTTCTTTCATTCATTCTAAGCATAAGAATTGAATGTTTACGTTAAGATGCTAGATAATGTATAAGGAAAGTAAATGGAAGAGTGTTTTTTTTGCATGATAAAATACTCCCAGTTTTTTTCTTACATTCCTCCATCATAACATGTGTTTTTCAGAACTCAACGTTGTAAACAAATGGTTAACTTACCCTTTCTTGATTTTGAATAAGAATTTTGTGCTTGGGATGACTTAACGGAGATAGCTGAAGTGCTAGATCATGAACTTGGACTGAACACGAATAACGGCAATCTCATGGGTGTTTTCTAGTTTCGCCCTGGCCCCGCAACGCCTCGACTCCTACATGTGCACGTGGTGAGTGTATGAGAGATTTTTTGAGTGTTTGCAAGCGTATTTGGCTTCAGAGTACACTAGTGTATTATAATCATGAGAGATCCAATAAGGTTCATCACTTTTTACCTTTGTATAAAATCCTTCAACGTGTACGGTGAAGACCACGCTCCCATATGCACTGACCATATGCACTTTGGTTGTGACGGTAGGGGGGGGGGGGAACGGGGAGAGATGATTCTGAAATCAAGTGTCACCCCGCGCCCTCCTTGTGTAGCAGAGAAGTGTACATGGCGTGTGTTTGTGGAGGTGGACGGTAAGCACCTTGAGAGAAACTAGAAGTCAAACACAAAGTGCACATGCTTTTAGAATACAATACAATTGTTGATTGACGTTAATCAACCGTATTTAAGTTTCTGCAAGTGAAACAAATGTAGTAGCTTGAATGATGTGTCAACGTTTGTCTTTATGTGTCATAACCATTCGATTGGTACGGGTTTGTATATCGGATTGTTGAAAGTGGCAAAAATTCAAATGGGGTGATCTTTGAGGAGTCATAGGCAAAGAGTTGTCGGCAACCGACCCCCACTAAGAGCGAGGCTCGACACTTAAATATTGAGATTCAATATTCGGGTGGTAGGGGAGAGTGGTTTTGACAGTAAGAGAGACACTTATGCCACGTGTAGTGAACTATTTTGTAGTCATCGTGTTGCTTAGGCGACAGGTTTCTTCACTGCCGCTCGAGAGGCAGCTTCTTCTCTATCTATGGAAAGTGTATCATATGATTTTTGGAAAAAACAGTCCAAATGTTTAGCTTGAAGTTGCTTTTGGTCAACCAAAAAAAATAAAAACATGTAGGCCACATATCCAAATACAGTTCTTACAATAATTGTGTTTCAATATCAAGACATGTCTACTTCATCAATAGAGATGTCGAATGTGGCTAGTTTTTGTCTCGGAAAGTCAAAAATGGATTATTTGCCTTGTCTAGTACATACAAGGATATTTACAAGGATGTTTTTAGGTGCTAACCTTTTAGTTTTGGGAACTTGCCCACAATCGATTTCTCCCCTTTCCCATCCACCTAACCACCACTCACCTAAGCATTGAAAGCCAGTATAAAAAAGTGTAGATCTTTATGTAGAAACATACATAGCCAATAGTGTATCTCCACGTACACGCCCACATACCCTTCCCAAACTCACTACGTCTTCCCCCTTCCTCACCTGAGCAATAAAAAACGAATCGATCAAACCAATATTCACAAGCACAAATTTAAAGACATCAACCTTATATCCAACCAGTCACCACATAAAATCTCCTTATACACTTTCCTCCTTGACACCTTTCCTCTCCCACTATTAAACGACCACCAAAAAGCAAAAACACCACTCAAACGAGTTTACACAAGTGACAATACCTACACAACCCATACGCGCATTGATACACCTCCACCTAAAATTTCAACATAAAATCCTCAACCCCATGCCCTAACGATCACCAAGGAAACCAATTACTCAAACCAACATACACAAGTACACATTTCTTTACACAACCTACACATCCCACTATACAGCTCCACTTACACACACCCACATACACTTTTCACTGCAAACCCCCTTCTCCAAACTTCTATTAACTACATCACTCAAAAACACATACACAATTTTATATCTCTACACACCACCCACCCATCCAGTCATACACCTCCATATGGAATCACCACATACACTTTCCACACCCACACACCCGCTCCTTCCCCCACCGCAAAAACCACAAAGCAACCTCTATCACATCACTGTTGGAATTTTGCACGACCACAACAAAGGCTTGGTTGGCCTTGTTGTCGTGCTAAGACCATTGGTGTGCCAAGAAAGGCTAGAACAACTGCTGAGAAGGGAATGCAGAAGATGTGATTGTATTAGTAGAATATTAAGAAGAGCAATTCATTATTCAAGCTGAGAAACAACTTATGAACAGCTCAACAACAGAATCCTGACATAGCCTTGCCAAAATCAGGCAAAACGCTCGTTGATGTAGTATTGTGTCGTCCATGATTGGAACTGACGATGATGATGCACTAAACCATCCATGATTTAATGTGTTCATGTTTGTATAATGGCTCACGCAAACCTTGTAGGCTTCGTACTCTCCAAAATTACTTCGTACGAGGTAGTTGCCAAACTGTCCAACCTTCGAAATCACTCTAGTGAGTTGGGCAAGGTTGTCCCACCTTTGTTGGACACACCAAACCATTTGTACACGTCCAAGGCTTGAACATGTATTTGAGCAATAGAAACAAAAGTTAATGTTGCTATGTACTATGGAAATTCCCCATAAGAAAATTCCTGGTCAATCACAGTAAAATGTTTAACTTCACGTGGACGTTTCCAAAATTGAAACCGACTACTTCGTGCTTTATCCAAAATCCAGCATAGTTGTTGCCTCACTCTAACACCAAACATGTCTTGGCCGTATCGATTTAAGTCATGTTTTACCCATTCATCTTTTGCAAATCTTAGTATGATGTTAGAGCACACCAACAGCCTTTGAGAACAAGTGCTTCACCACAAGCCCAACATCATAGAAGACAAGGCATACATCTACAGTGTGGTCGTGGTTGTGGGCTTCCAACGCCATTCAAGAAAAGGCTTTCACCACAATTCTACCTTTGGAGGATGTGTAGTAGATTGTGGTCATCTGTACACTCCAATCCATGTTTGCTAAGTGGCTCGTGAATCTTTGCCTCAAGTTTGTGGCTAATTTTTTAAAGCTTGCATGAACATTCCACAAGGTAGTCCAAAGGAGTAGCATCATCCACTCCATCTTACACAATGCCAACTGATGAAGTTGGATAGTTAGGGAGTTTATCAAACAATGGAATGACTATTGCTGCAATGCTCTACATCAAATCAGGTCACAAATCAGGAACGGTAGTAGACTTGTATGCAAAGACAACAAGCACTATTGTAATATCTTGTAAAAAACCAGCTCGCATGGCTAGAACACAAGAGCGTGATGCTTTTTGTGCATCAATTGCCACTTAACCACTAGCGTTTTGTGCTTCATGCACAAATCTATAAATAACTGATAAATTTGAAAATGACAAGCATGAAGGATCTCCCTACATCAACTATCCTTACGCTGCGGCCTCAAGAAGCTGGAATAAAAGAGGTTGAAGTTCTTTTTGCATCCAGGGCAAGTACACTACCTGCTAACAAAGCTGGATCAAAGGAGCTTGAAGCTCATTCTACGTCGATCGGAGCTATGAATGAAAGAGCATAAAGCTCTCTCAACGTTAATCGCCACTAATTTGCAAGCAAAAACAGTTGGAATGAAAGAGTTTGAAAATATTTTTGCGTAAAACCGTCCCTACATTGTCAGACGTTGAAGCTATAATAGAAGAACCTAAAGTTCCCTCTGCATCAACTACATCTGCACTACAAGTTGATGAAGCACGAACAAAAGAGTTTGAAGCTCTTTCCGTGACAACCGCATGTACGCCATCCATTGATGAATGTGGAACAAAAGTACGTGAGACTCTCATTACATCAATTGTCACTATGTTGCTAGCTACTGAAGTTGGAGTGAAAGAGCATGAAGCTCTTCTCGTGAAAATGTGATTATGTGGCCAAAGGAAAAATGTAGAAAAACTACAACAGTTTCCATGATGGAATCGGATAGCATCGAGAGATTCTACTCAAGGCAAGAAAGAAAAGGTGGACCACAAGAGGAAGAACCTTCTTCTACATTGATATTGACAATTCCATCATTTATAACGTCAGCCGACTAAGCCAAAAAATCAGCACATTTGCCCGTAGGTGCAAGAGCCATTCCTATGACATATTCTTCAAGACTAGCTAAAGAAGCCAACAATGACACAACCATGTTACGCATTCAGAGGCAACTCACCTTTTCTTATTGATATTGCAAGCTTAGCTTCTGGACGACACCAATCCCACTTGCCAAAAAGGTGTTATCAACTATTCGTTTGTTGGGAGAGGTGATCAACAGTACTCCGTTGCTTGTGAATACAGGAGATAGTACTCACCAAGGATCATGTTTTTTGCGTGTAGAGGATATCTTCTCGTGTAGCATAGTAGAAGAAAGCTAAGCTAATGAACTATAGAAACTTAATGTTGCAGAAGGAATGTCAATTCTTTCCAAAGCACAAGTATGGTACATGAAGTGTAGAGCCCAATGAAGGCTCCACATGAGCTCCACCACAACTCGTAGCCCATGTAAGGGGAAAGGGCATGCTAGGAGGTCAAGGCCGTTGACGTAAGGGGTCTTGGTTTAGCACTGTCTTTGAGGTAGAGTAGTCAACAGGTAGTTTGGGCTTCCTCCTTTCCTGGCTTCCAAAGCTTTGCTCAGCTTTCTAGGGCCTTTTTAAGGAAATCCCTCAAGAATCTTGGTTTGAGGCGCTTGTAGATGCTAAGTATGGCAAGGTTGTGACATTATCAATGAGTTTTGCTTAGACGTTTGAGTGGCATGTGTTAGCTGCTCTTGATGAAGGAGGAGCTCTTGAGCTCCTATGTGTTGCTTTAATACCTGCTTCATGTGCTCCCCAGCTTGTGAAGCGACAACTTCTTCCTTTTCCATGCATTGGTTCATGGTTTTGTGCGAGGATTTGCGTTAGAGAATGAACATGAAATTTCTTAAGCATCACTTCTTTGGGAAGATGTTTTTCTTGTACTTCATACTTTTAACAAGATTTCATTCCAAAATTTGACTTCCGCTGTGTATGCTTTACACACAAAAGATCATTTGAGAGCAGGAATCCCCTTGGTGTTGTGAAGGCTCCGAGGTTAGTTAGTTGGCCACTTTGCGTGTGCATTATACAAAACCCGAGACCATGACATTTCATTTGTGTGGGATATTTTTGAAATCAAAGAGAGGTGTTTAACAAGCTTTTGATTTAAACCTTATGAACACCAGTTATTTGAGTATGGAACCGAAGATATTTGGTTCTTAAACTTGAACAACAATGGAAAGGTTTGAATTTTCAAAAAAATGTATAAAGTTAATGAATTTTCTGAGGAAATTCAAATAACAAACGCGTTACTCTCCCTTCAATGTGAGGAAGAATTTATATGATTGAAGTTGAATACTTTTAATTGTAAGTACTTTTGTCCCAAAAACACCCACAAATGCATGCACAGATGGTGGAAATCGTCCACATTGTCATTTATCCATGTAAAGGAAAAAATCATATAGTTTTCAAAAAATAATGTGAAGGCAAGAAATTCAGTAATTTCAATAATTTCATATTATGCATCATCAAACACTTGTAGTGAGAAAATTTTAATTTATAATGAAGGGTTAAGTTAATATACATATGTTTACATGTGCATAATAAAATAGATGTAGTTTCATTGGTTTAAATGTATAGCTATGAATTTAAGTGTCATATGTCTAATCATAGGTTTCATTACTAATGTCAACATTGTATTTGGTATGAAACTTGGTGTACGAGTAGTAGAATAGTATATCAGAAATTCATTGATAAGTGTATGGTATGCACACATACATACATTTACACATGGATACCCATTTGTTTTTTGTTGAGTTTTACTTGCAACATTCAAAATTTGTGTTCTTGATAAGAGAAACCTTAAAGTTGACTTTGTTCTTGTATGCACTGACTATAGAAGGGGTGGAGTAGTGTGATGGATTGCATGCCTGAGGGAGAGATGTGAATAAAGCTTCCATTAATAGGCAATACTCAACCACCAGCATTAATATTGAACATGTGGAAGAGGAGGAATCTTTGAAATTATTCCTTGATTTTGAGAAACAATGAAGGGGATAAAACGTTTTTGAAAACGTTTCATGCATACTTATCTTGAAACTTTCACTATGGAAAATTGTGTGATAATTAAGGGGAACAAATTTGAACCTTAGAAATACTATGCTATGATTTGTTCTCATTTTCAACATTGTTACCAATCAATAGAGATGCTGATTTTGTAAATAACAATTTGGTATTGTGTTCATGTATCTACCCAAAATGATTTATCTGGATATCAAGCAAAAGGATTATAGTATCTCATGTATTTGCTTAAGAATTGGAATGTTACATCATCCGTAGTGTTTCTTTAATTAATTTTATTCCATGTTTTTGCATGCATGAGAGGAAACCTTTGGGTACCTTGCATTTCATAAGATGATTCCTTAAATGTAAAAAAGAAAACATTTTATATCACATCATCACAATGTTCTAGAAGTGCAAGGATTTATGGAATATTATCTTCAAAGTCATGGAACATCGTTTCGTTTTTTAATTTTAAGGATTTTAATTATTAGCTCTAAACTAGAGGAAAACACTCTTATGTAAGATAGATTAAAGTTTCCATCCTCTGATTGCTGATTATGAAGCAAAAACATGAAATAACCAATGAGTGATGTTTCATCTATTCTTAGTAATTTAATTGAAAATACAAATATTAACCCTTTGTTTCAAGGTGGATGTATCGATTAGGGTTCATACTTGTTTTGTGCTTTACACTTAACACCTCCTTTTTGTTCACACTATCCATTCCACACATTTTGGACTCATTAATGCTTCGTTTTTGTGTGGAAACACCATAGGTTGGTACATGATGTATTATGTAATGCTCAATGATTTTGCTAATGTTCATGATAAATTTCTTATTCTGTTTGGATGCACAACGGCATATTTGAAGCCATTAATTCGGGTTGAACTAATCTCATCATTTGTTAATGTGCATTTAGAAGTAGGCTGAGGTTAAAAAGTTTTTATTTTTTTTTTCCTCTAAATGTACCATTGAGTGCACAAAACGTTTTTCTATTCAAATAAAAACCTCATCACCTTATAGGCGGATAGTTTTTCTAATGTTTCGAACCAATATCAGGAATATGGGGACGGATTTCTACATGATCCGCATGAGCTGTGAAGGGTTAAAAATATTGCGTGCTCTTTGCCCATTGTTGAGTGATACGTGTTCCTTAAATACGGTTTCTGTTCTGAATTGCTCTAACGTGAGAGATCTTCCACTGTCGTGAGCTTCGACTGTTTCATCATATTCTGTTTCTGGAACTCGACGTTACTGGTCCTTGTTTTCAATGGCCGAACGGCACCTGCATATTCGGAAAAATGTTCGAGGGCGGGGATTAGTTATTATTCCGGGTTTTTGTATTTCTGACCATCCTCGGTTGACCTTCTTCGCTCGGGCTCGTTTCAGCACAATATGGGATACTTACAATGTTTTAAACTTGCTTAATCCATTCTTGTTTTCGATTACCTAGTATATAAGGCGGCAGTTCTCCAGCTTTCGAAAATATTGTTCGGGAGATAAACTACTTCTCTCTTCGATCGCTGAAAAATCCCTCAACATCATTTTCAGGGTCCTTCATGTATCGTCTTTAGCCGTAGGATGTCCTCCTCCTCTTCATTTTCAGGGTCGAGAGATCACGCTCAAGTCGAAGACAGCCACCGGAGGCGTCTTCCGCGGTCGTGCTTGCAAGACCGTTCACCGAACTCAACGTCGCATATGTTTCGAGGTTTGTCCTGGTCAATCCGACGACCCGCGAACGCACCATTTCTGCCCAGTTAAACGAACATAGCGAGTAATGTCGAATAAGCGTCGTCACGACTTTATTTCGTAGAAATCATTTATTTTGTTATGGATCAAAATGTACAAACATTGAAGCGTCTGCGGTCTAGTGGGTGCCATTGTGCGTCCACAATACGAGTCGATTGTTGGGTGAGTTCGTAGGTGACAGAGTCCGAACTAAACAGGTCCTTTTTGATTTCAATTCTCGTATTGGCGCTGTGCAGATGGTTCCCTAGAAGCTACAAAACTGGCTGAAAGAGTATATTCGCGCTGCTACACGACAATTGGAAGGTCTTTGTTTGATTTAGAAAGTCTCGATTAAGGAAGACTAGAAAAAGTACAAATCACTTCGACGCAAGCTAAAAAATGAAAAACGCATGGAAAGAAACCTCGCGAGAGGATAATTATGTCCAGTTTTGTTGGCTACCCGCTTTTACCATGGAAGCAGAAGTCACTTGATTGGGGTAAACTACGTGCTTGTCAGAAAGAATCAACAGCCATTTGAGATTTTGACAGGGTACATTGGTAGGAGATTGGTGATCCCGAATTCTTTCCTCATGCAACCTGACTAGGCAAAAAAACTCTCTCTCTTACCAATGATAGTTTTGTTCCATTATGATTGCATAAAATATGATATAATGGATTGTATGACAAAGGTAAGACAATGGCACACAATGTTGAGGAGCTACATTCCTATTGTCGAATTGGGGCCAACAAAAAATGTGGATCTCACTTGGATTCGGAGCCCAAATGATCACGTTTTTCCACATGCTTATGCATTGATCCAAAACAAAATCCCTTTTCCTTCCACGTTTCCATGGGGAAAGAAGTTACATGTAAAAATACTTTTTTCACTTAAAAATTATAATTCTTTAGAAACTTGGATAATCTCTTCACTTGCAAAACATATTAATTTGAAAATGAAATCCTTTATAAGATAAATTTAGGTTCCATCTCCTTCAACTCATGTTGCGGACGTCTTATGATGGTGTATCAATTTGATAGAGAATTTTTTGATTAAGTTTATTTAATGGATACTTTTCCATACATTGAACTTTATGCAAAAATGTTCATTTAATGAGAAGAAACTCATTTCGATTATTGTTTAATTTAAATACTATAATACTAGAAATGTGCATAAATTCAATGTTTCCCTCCTAAAAGAAATAAAAATTCCAAAATTATTAACAAAAATCAATTATTTTCACCTGATTAGGCATCTCATAAAACTAATTAATGAATAAAGGTAAAATTTGGCAGGTTATTATGGACATGATTATTGAATACACACCGGGCTTAGTGAAAATGGTGACAAAATTCAATCTTGAACTTAGTGGCTCGTTACATTCAATCATCACGAGTAATTATGAACTTTTGGGTTGAATTTAAAACAAATGATGATTGTGACAATTAGAATAATGATTTTCATCCTCATTTTTATGTTTTAGCAAATAAATGTATGTCCTATTTTTATGAAAAGCAAAAACAGGACTCCATTTTTGAATCATTTTTGTTTCTTGTAGTGAAGTATTTAAATAAAAAAATCTTGAAAAACTACAATCTTGCGTTCTTATATCTTTTCTTAAATGCATGTAAGGAACATATTCATGTTCGTAGAGTATTTTTGATTCCTTTCATGAGTACTTGTTTTTCTACAAGAATCAATTTACATTGAAGTTGAATTCCAAAGCTGAGAGAAATTATTATTTTCATTGTAATAAAGAGAACCATTTGTGTGTGTTATTGTTTAATGAAGTCAAATGGTTTTCTGATTTCATGAGTCGATGCTCAACGGTGTTTTTCAACATAAAATACTAGAGTAATGATTTATATGCTTGAATCATTTTTCATTCCACTTATTATTAGTTGGAATGCATAAAACGTGAGTTTCAATTATTAAGTTTCACATTTATTCCCATTAAACTATTTTATATGTTAGGAGCACTTAAATACTTTTTATTTGCATGGAAATGATTTATTATTGAGCTCTTATCACTTTGGAAGCTTCCTTTATTTAAGATGTATCTTTGCTAAGTTATGAGTTATGCCATGTGTGTTTCGTTGTGTCTCAATAAAAAATGATATAAGGAAGGGAGAAATATTTTGAATTGTTTTTCCACACATTGCTCTATGAAATTTCTTTCCTTTGGATGGAGGTAATGGAAGGCATAAGAAATGTGTTGCAACCTTTAGATAGGGTTGTGTACCCTTTACCCTATCTTTTTTACATAAAAATCATGTTTGATTTTCATGTCAATTTATCAAATTGATTCCTTTTCTTAATCGCATGGTTTCATGGGAAGAGGCCCGGATGTTGAATCCTAGAAAATTATTACTGTTAGGACTCAAGTTGAAAGGAATCTTGACTAGATATTTTTGTAGAATAGTACGGTGTAACTTAAAAGTGTTGTACGGTGTCAAGGCTAGCTACCTGAGTCTCTGTAGAGGGAACTTGTAATATTTTTCTCTTGATAGCCGGCCAACCAGTTTTGATGTATGAATCTTGAAAAGAGCGCTTGGATTGTGCAGTGACAGGCCTTTTTGTAGAAACCTTATGTGCAAAAACAAGTGTAGGCCCGTCCCCTCGGGTCGTGTGTAGGTTCGTCCCCTTGGTTTTTGAACAACCAAGCTACAACGGTTGTTTTTAGTCGCTCGCGTTTTTGTCTGTTCGCATTAACTGCTAACTCATCCTTTTCTACTCGTTTTGGGATTTGTGCTTCGGAATGGATTCTCACCACAGCTCTTTCCCGTCGTCGTGGTCTACTCCCGAGGCGTAAGGGCGGTTTTGCGCGACGCCTTAGCCGACACGATTTTAGCTATGCGATGCCACGGCGGTCAGAGCAGTTATTGCTCACGATGTGTTCTATATTAATTTCTTTGAATAACCAGAATGGACCCGCGTTCTGCTCATACGGGCTGACCGCAGTTGGACGTATTCAAGTGAGAGAGATTCGCTAAGTTTCTATCCGTCACGCCACCTGTCGTTCGATGTTTTGGTAGTTCTGTAGTGGGGTACAGAATTTATCGAAAAACAGTTCCGCCTTTTACATGTTTAAAGATGTCATTACAATGAAGAACCTTTTCCATAGAAGTCATACATTGTCGGTACAATAATCCTTGAAGGACAGTGGTCCGATTAGTCTAGAATATCGCAAATGCATGCGCTCTAGAATATTTCTAAGTCAATTGTAAAATCCCTCCGCGCGTGAACATTCTTATCGCATTTCTTACAACCGAATGGCGAAAAGGAGGTTTCGAGCGCGGTATTTCACTGCGAATACATCCCAAACTTTCGCGAGTAAGAAGCCGCGAAACGCTCATTGTCGCTCAACGGCTTCATGCGAACATACATCGAGTCACAAGTGTGCTGTGAAGTTAGTTCATTGTGTAACCGTTTCTTGTGCGAATGAGGAGTTCAGGCATCTGGGACTGAACGTCAGGAGAGTGACCGAGATCCTGAGCGTACCGGATCAAGTAGGGCGGCACAGCATTTCCCCGCCTGCATAACCTCTCACCTTCTTCCGCGCCTTTTTTTCACTCGCTCGATTCACAGGCTTGGGTTCGTAGCGAACCGGATGTTCGTGTCGCTGTCGGTTGCAGGCAGCGCACGACGGTGACAGTCCTCGTTTGATCATGTTTTCAGTATCCTAAGGAACTGGCCGCGACTCGTAGTCATGATCCATTTCTGTCATAAAGTACCTCGCGCTTTCAAATCTGGCCATAAAAGACTGGTGTTCAACTTGCCCTACGAACATAGCCATAATCGAGCGCGCGCTGGATTTTTCTTTCAAAAATGGCGATGATCACGGCCTACACGAAAGAGACCGCAAGGGCCTGCAACAAAGAAGAACGAAGCCCTTCAACATTCTTAATCCATAAAGCCTTTCCAAATGTCGAGAGGTAACAAGATGTTCATAATGGGTGAAAAGTTAAGCATGCTTAAATAGAAGAAAGTTTTGAGTAGTAATAAAGAATAATGAAGTTAAATCAACGCGTATCTCCATTTTAATAATATGAAAAAATTCTATGTGGATAGGAATGTGATAATTTGTCATCGAACAAAATAATTTCAAAGAAATTCATTCGTCAAAGTGATGTTTTGAATGGTAAAATATGCCAAAAAATTACCCCCAAAATATTTATTTTCTTCATATTACTGTACTCCCACAATAATTCGGAAAGTAATGATGATAATATTGGTTTTGGGTCAAAATGATGGCCCATAATGATGTCATGCCCTCCTTGCGAGTGGGCGGAAACTATTTTGAAAATGGAATTCAAATGTATCCGGTAAAAAAAGGTACTGATTGGTTCACACATATTTCCCCCTTATCTGCACATGCTCTGCATGCCCAAGTAGTGCGCTTCGTGCGCATTCATGCAACATTCCGAGTGCTTGGCACGTCACGGAACAACCCACCACGCTTTCACTCTCGAGGGATGGTGTGTAAGTGGAGATTGAAACAGGTTGTTTTGATTTTATGTGTGCACTTTCTGATTGAGCGCCCCTAACTTATGGCCCAAAATTCAACCCCGGGTTCTCAAAATAAGAATTTGATAAATTCCTACTGAAATGACCTTTCGAATTTTGGTTGGAGTATGGCAGTCTCTTGACCTCACTCACGCTGAAACATGAAAGGATTTTTTACTGTTACATGATAAATATGTTATGTCTAATTTTCGAAAAATTTAGAAAATTTTCTCCCAAGATTATGAATTAATGTAGAATAATAATACTCGGTTCCAAAATCTTCGGAGAATCCATGTTCTTGCTATTAATAAAATAAAATTACCTTATATAAAAGCCATAACTTTTATTTCATGTCTGAAATATTAAATTAATATTTAATCTTCATTCATATCTTTATGATCTAATATCATTTATTGTGAATGGTATTCAGTCGTAAAATTTTCATCTTGATTTCAATCTATGTTTCATTATACATCCAAGCACGAGTTAGGTTTCAGGAATGATTCAAGGAAAAATATTGTTTTATCAGAATATTCTAACAGAATTTATCATTTAATTCATATTTTTGGTGATTTAATGTGTTTTAAATAATGTTTTTGTTAATTATTATTCACATTTATTTTCCATCAATATTTTAAGATATTAATATGTTTGAGATAATTTATTTAACATGATGTTAAATAATTCAAGAAATAATTACAATTATCTATCTACTTAGTTATTCTTATGGTGTAAAGTTCACCCATGATGCAATTTTGTTCTCACGAAAGTTGCAAAGGCTTTAGGAGACTTTAAACATTATGAAGGTCTATGTTTGTCAGTATTGCTCGTACTCGCGATCCTTTTGTTGTCGGCTGCGGTTCATGGCCATATATGAAAGAAGGAGCTTGCGCGCGTTCGATTATGCCTCAGTTAGGCATGCTGTTGACCGCCTTTTGTAATGGTGAGATGTGGGCTCGAAAGACACTTCGTGGTCAAAATATTTACATCAAGTCATGGCCAGTTCATGAAGGATCACCGAAAACATGGCCAAACGAGAAAGATGACCGCGAACGACGGCGTCGTTCGCCATTGCCAGCCGGAGCGCGGCTGGCAATCGCGCGTTGAGCGGCGGCGGTGCAAGTGACCGTGGCTTCACCGCTCCTGAGTGCGTTCCTTCGTATCCGTTCCCTCTCTATCTCTCTCTCTATCTCTCGCGCGTCTTCGACGAAAGGAGTGCTTCGCCCCTGTCCTCAGAACAGATTAAAGGACGATACATCCAGTGCACGAGGACCCGCCGTTTCCGTTCATTGGCGGCGTACTGTGTGCAAGGTGCGGCTAGGGTGATTCGCTCCGTTTCCTCTGGAAAGAAGAGAATCGGTTCCACATGGAACACTCAGGCAGTAAGCTGGCCCCACCTGTCCGGCTAGGTCACTTTGCCAGCCACCCGAATCCTCGCTCGAACCTCGCAGTGATGGTGTGAAGTCTGCTGCCTGTTTCGAGCAGCAGGAGGAGGAGGAGGACAGGTGGCGGAGGAGGGGGAGGGGGAGGACGAGGAGGAGGAGGAGGAGGAGGAGGAGGAG
>SZWC01016592.1:27479-57671 GCA_023375785.1 Penium margaritaceum | reverse complement strand
CACTCACCACTCTCTTCACCCACTCATCCGACAACCACATGAAGAATTCTCCAAGATCTGGCTAACCCTGTATCTGACCTGCGCATCACCTTCTTCCCAGCGTTGATTTCAAAAGGGGGCTGTCGGAATATTGAAATCAACACTGGTATTCTCCCTCGGATAATCCGAGTTCTCAATAAAAGGTTCATGTTTGGCACCAAGCCAACACGGACCACCTCGCTAACGGATTGTCGGTCACGGCCAGTCACCCAAAAAGCGTAGCGCCCCTAATAACCGCGACCATGTCGCAGTCGCGTCCGGCTAGCAAAGAAGAAGTCGTTATGATACCTTTGTCCTGTTCTGTGATATATTACCAAGGATGTTCATTCCCTCGAGCTAACCATAACAGTTCTGCTCATCCTGTTCCCCCTTGGTTTCGCGGCCTCGCTGTCGTGTTTTCGCTCTGCTCGTCCCTTGCACTTCCTGTCTTTGCCAACTCTCAATGCTTCGCTCCGTCACTCTCGCTCCTTCGCTCAGCTCTCATACTCCGCCAACCATCACTCCCCTTGCCAGCACTCTCTCTCACATCAGACTATCTACCTCCGCTACCTCGCGTCTCAGCCCTCATCTGCTCCCGCGACTAACTCCTCAGACCGGTCTCGCTTACGTCACTTTGCTAACGTACACCTGCATGCCCCGATACTTCTCCTTGCTTCTGTTACCGCTGTTCTCGTGTCTGCATTCTTCTGACACTTACACGTGCTTACACATACTTACACGCACTTACACGCACTTACACGCACCTACACATACTTACACGCACTTACACGTACTTGCACGCACATACACGTACTTACATGCACTTACAGGCACTTACACGCACTTACACGCACTTACACGCACGTACATGCACTTACACATACTTACACGCACTTACACGTCCTTATACGTACTTACACACAGTTACGCACAGTAACATACACTGAAACCTACTTATACGCACTTACATGCACTTACATACACTTACACGCACTTGTACACACCAACTCACACTTACACGCACATACACGAACTTACACGTACTTACACGCACTCACATGCACTTACACGTACTTATACGTACTTACATGCACTTACATGCACTTACACGCACTATCACATACTTACACACACTTACACATACTTACACATACTTACACACACTTACACACACTTGTAAGCACTTACACAAATGTACATGCACTTACACATACTTATACACACTTACACAGACTTACACAAACTTACATGCACTTACGCGCAAGTACGCACACTTATACACACTTACATACACTTACACGCACTTACACGCAGTTACACGCAGTAACATGCACTTATACGCACTTACACGTACTTACACCCACTGACATGCACTTACACGCACTTCCACGCACTTACACATACTTACACGTACTTATATACACTTACACACACTAACACGCACTTATACGCACTTACACACACTTACGAGTACTTACATGCACTTACACGTACCTACACGTACTTACACGCACTTACACACACTTGCACACCCTTACACGCACTTACACACAGTTGCACGCACTTACATGCACTTACACATACTTACACGTAGTTACACATAGTTACACACACTTATATGTACTTATACGCACTTATACATACTTACACGTACTTACACACACTTACACGCACTTACACGGACTTACACGCACTTACACGCACTTATACGCACTTTAACACACTTACATGAACTTACCCGCACTTACACATGCTTATACGCACTTCCATACACTTATACGCACTTCCACGCACTTACACGCACTTATACGCACTTACACACACGTCCACACACGTATACACTGTTACACGCACTTACACGCAGTTACACACACATACACGCACTTATACATACATACACGCACTTACAAGGACTTACACGCACTTATACGTACTTACACGCACTTACACGCACTTACACATACTTACCTGCACTTACTCGCACTTACATGCGGTTACACATACTTACACGGACTTACACGTAGTTACACATACTTAGACACACTTACATGCACTTAAACATACTTACACACACTTACATGCACTTATACGCACTTACATACACTTACACGCACTTACACGCACTTACACGTACTTACACGTACTTACACGCACTTATCACACTTGTACTCACTTGCACATACGTACACGTACTTACACGCACTTACACGCACTTAGGTGCACTTACACGGACTTACACGCTCCTACACACACTTACATGTACTTACACGCACTTACATGCACGTATACGCACTTACACACACTTACACATACTTACACGCACTTACACACACTTACACATACTTACACGCACTTACACGCACTTACACGTACTTACATACACTTACACTTACATACATGCACTTACACGTAATTACACACACTTATACGCACTTACACGCACTTACGCACACTTACACACACTTACACACACTTAAACGTACTTACACACATTACACCCACTTACACACACTTACATGCACTTACACACACTTAAACGCACTTGTACACACTTACACGCACTTACACGCCCATACACACACTTGCACACACTTACAAGCACTTACATGCAGTTAATTGCACTTACACGCACTTTCACATACTTACACAAACTTACACGCCCTTACACGCACTTACACACACTTACAAACACTTACATACAACTATACGTACTAACACATACTTACACGCACTTACACGCACTTACATGCACTGACACACACTTACATGCACGTACACGCACTTACACGCACTTATACATACTTACATACAGTTACACGCATTTAGGTGCAGTTACACGTACTTACACGCCCTTACGCATACTTACACGCACTTACAAGCATTTACACGCGCTTACATGTAGTTACATGCACCTACACGTACTTACGCGCAGTTATATGCACTTACACATACTTATAGGCACTTACACACACTTTTCACGTACTTACACGCACTTACACGTACTTATACAAACTTACACGCACTTACACACACTTACATACACTTACCTGCACTTACACGCACTTACACACACTTACATACACTTACCTGCACTTACACGCACTTACACACACTTACATACACTTACCTGCACTTACACGCACTTACACACACTTACATACACTTACCTGCACTTACACGCACTTACACACACTTACATACACTTACCTGCACTTACACGCACTTACACACACTTACATACACTTACCTGCACTTACACGCACTTACACACACTTACATACACTTACCTGCACTTACACGCACTTACACACACTTACATACACTTACCTGCACTTACACGCACTTACACACACTTACATACACTTACCTGCACTTACACGCACTTACACACACTTACATACACTTACCTGCACTTACACGCACTTACACACACTTACATACACTTACCTGCACTTACACGCACTTACACACACTTACATACACTTACCTGCACTTACACGCACTTACACACACTTACATACACTTACCTGCACTTACACGCACTTACACACACTTACATACACTTACCTGCACTTACACGCACTTACACACACTTACATACACTTACCTGCACTTACACGCACTTACACACACTTACATACACTTACCTGCACTTACACGCACTTACACACACTTACACGCACTTACACGCACTTATACGCACTTATACGTACTTCCATGCACTTACACGCACTTACACACAGTTACTTGCACTTACACACACTTACACGCACTTACAAAAACTTACACGCACTTACACGTACTTATACAAACTTACACGCACTTGCAAACACTTACATACAGTTACCTGCACTTACACGCACTTACACACACTTACATGCACTCACACACACTTACACGCACTTACATGCACTTACACGTACGTACACACACTTACACACAGTTACACGCACTTACACGTTGTTACACGCACTTACACGAACTTACACGCACTTACATGCACTTACACGTACGTACACACACTTACACACAGTTACACGCACTTACACGTTGTTACACGCACTTACACGAACTTACATGTACTTACACGTACTTACAAGCACGTACACACACTTATACGTACTTTCACACACTTACGCATACTTACATGCAGTTACGCGCATTTACACGTACTTACATGCACTTACACACACTTACACGCACTTACACACACTTACACGCACTTGCACAAGATTACACGCACTTATACGCACTTACACGTACTTACACGCAGTTAATTCCACGTACAAGCATTTACACGCACTTACACGAACTTACACGTACTTACACGTACTTACACATACTTACAGGCACTTACAAATACTTACACGTAATTACACGCACTTACACGTACTTACATGCACTTAAACGTACTTACAGGCACTTACACGTACTTACACGCACTTACACGCACTTATACACACTTACACGCAGTTACATGCACTTAGATGCAGTTACACGCACTAATATGCACTTACACACAGTGACACACACT
This sequence comes from Penium margaritaceum, assembly GCA_023375785.1. Classification (NCBI taxonomy): domain Eukaryota; kingdom Viridiplantae; phylum Streptophyta; class Zygnematophyceae; order Desmidiales; family Peniaceae; genus Penium; species Penium margaritaceum. The sequence continues at coordinate 53,119 of SZWC01016592.1, read as the reverse complement.
TACAAGCACTTACACACACTTACTCACACTTACACGCACTAACACGGACTTACACGCACTTACACGCACTTACATGTACTTGCAAGCACTTATTCACACTGAACACGCACTTACATGCACTTATACGTACTTACACGCACTTACATGCACTTACATGTCCTTACACATACTTACACGCAATTGCACACACTTACCCGCACTTACATGCACGTCCACACACTTACACGCACTTATCCGCACTTACTCACACCTAGACACACTTACACACAATTACACGCACTTACACAAACTCACATGCACTTACACACACTTACATGCACGTGCACGCACTCACATGCACTTACACGCACTCATACGTACTTACATGCACTTACAGGCACTTATACGCACTTAAACGGACTTGCATGTACTCACACGTGCTTACACGTACTTACACGCACTTACACGCACTTCCACGCACTCACACGCAGTTAAGCGTAGTTACAGGCACTTATACGCACTTATACGCACTTACACACACTTACACGGACTTACACGCACTTACATGTACTTACACAGACGTACACACACTTACACGTACTTATACGCACTTTCACGTACTTACACACACTTATACACGCTTACACGTACTTACGAGCACTTACACGTGCTAACACGCACTTACACGCACTTACACGCACTTACACGTACGTACCCGCACTTACACGCACTTACACCCGGTTACACATACTTACATGCACTTACACGCGGTTACACATACTTACACGCACTTACACGCTCTTACACATACTTACATACACTTACACACACTTGTACACAGTTGTACATACTTACACGCACTTACAGGCACCTAGACACACTTACGCGTACTTACACGGACTTACACGCACCTACACACACTTACACGCACTTACACGCACTTACACGCACGTATGCGCACGTACACACACTTACATACACTTACACGCACTTACACACACTTACATATACTTATACACACTTACACGCACATACTCGTACTTACATATACTTACACGTACTTACACGCACTTACACGCACTTACACGCACTTACACGCATTTACACACACTTACGCGTACTTGCATACACTTACACACACTTACAAACACTTACACACATTACACGCACTTACACACACTTATACGCACTTACACGTACTTACACGCACTTGTACACACTTACACGTACTTACACGCACATACACGCACTTACACACACTTACATGCACTTACACGTAGTTAATTGCACTTACATATACTTACACGTACTTACACGCACATACACGCACTTACACACACTTACATGCACTTACACGTAGTTAATTGCACTTACATATACTTACACGTACTTACACGAACTTACACGTATATTCACGCACTTATACGTACTTACACACACTTACAAACACTTACAGACAATTACACACACTTACACAGACTTACACTCACTTACACGCACTTACATGCACTTACACACACTTACACGCACGTACACACCCTTACACGCACTTATGCATACTTACACGCAGTTGCACGCATTTAGGTGCAGTTACACGTACTTACACGCCCTTATGCGCACTTACACACACTTACAAGCACTTACACGCACTTACACGCACTTACATGCACCTGCACGCACTTACAGGCAGTTACACACACGTACACATACTTCCAGGTACTTACACACACTTAACACGTACTTACACGCACTTACACGCACTTACATACCCTTATATGCACTTACACGCAATTATACACACTTACACACACTTACACGCACTTACCCGCACTTATACGCACGTACACACACTTACACACGCTTACATGCACTTACACACACTTACACGCACTTACACGCACTTGTATGCACTTACACGCAGTTATACACACTTACACATGCTTACACGCACTTACACGCACTGACACGCATTTACACACACTTCCATACACTTACACGTACTTACACGCACTTAAATGCACGTACATGCACTTGCACATACGTATACACACTTACATGCACTTATACGCACTCACACGTACTTACATGTTCTTACACACACATGTACGCACTTACACACACTTACATGCACTTACACACACTTACACGCACTTACACGCACTCGTACGCACTTACATACACTTGTACGCAAGTACACGCACTTACATGCATTTACACGCACTTACGCACACTTATACGTACTTACACGCACTTACATGCACTTACACGCACTTACACGTACTTACATACACTTACACGCACTTACATGTACTTACACGCACTTACACGCATTTACACGTACTTACAAGCACTTACACGCACTTACACGTACTTACATGCACTTACACACACTTACATGCACTTACACGTACTTACATGCACTTAAAATAACTTACATGCACTTACACGTACTTACATGCACTTACACACACTCACACACACTTACCTGTACTTACACGGACTTACACGCACTTACACGCACTTACACGCACTTACACGCACTCACACGCACTCACATACACTTACATGCACTTACACGCACTTACACGCACTTACATACACTTTCACGTACTTACACGCAGTTACACGCAATTACACGTGCTTATACGCACTTACACGCATGTACACGTACTTACATATACTTACACATACTTACACGCACTTACATGCACTTACATGTACTCACACGCACTCATGTACTTACACGCACTTACACGTACTTACACGCACTTACACGCACTTACACGCACATACATGCACTTACATGCACTTCCACATTCTAACACAAACGTACACGCCCTTACACGCATTTACACGTACTTACACGCATTTACACATACTTACATGTACTTACACGCACTTACATGCACTTACACGTACTTGTACACACTTACACACACTTATACGCACTTATACGTACTGACACGCACTTACACGCAACTACATGCAGTTAATTGCACTTACACGCACTTACACGCACTTACACAAACTTATACGTACTTACACGCACTTACACAAACTTACACGCACTTGCAGACACTTACATACACTTACACGCACATACACGCACTTACACACACTTACACACACTTACATGTACTTACATGCACGTACACATACTTACACACAATAACATGCACTTACACGTTGGTACACACACTTACACGCACTTACACGTACTTACACATACTTACAAGCTCTTACAAGCACTTACATGCACTTACATGCACTAACATGCACTAACACGTACTTACACACACTTACACATACTTACACACACTTACACGTACTTACACGCACTTACACATACTTACATGCTGTTACACACACTTACATGCACTTACACGTACTTACACGCACTTAAACGTACTTCCACACAATTACATGCACTTACACGCACTTACACGGACTTATAGGCACTTGCATACACCTATACGCACTTATATGTACTTACACGCACTTAAACGCACTGTGACATAGTTAATTACACTTACCCGCACTTACACACACTTACACGCACTTACACGTACTTACACGCACTTACACGCACTGTGACATAGTTAATTACACTTACCCGCACTTACACACACTTACACGAACTTACACGCACTTACACATACTAACACGTACTTACACGTACGTACAAATACTTACACACAATTACACGCACTTACACATACATACACGCACTTCAACGTACTTACACGCACTTACACGTACATACACGGACTTACATGCACTTACGCGCATTTATACACACTTACACACAGTTACACTCACTTAAAAGCACTTACACTCACTTAAAAGCACTTACACGTACTTACACACACTTACACTCACTTAAAAGCACTTACACGCACTTACACGCACTTACACGCACAAACATGCACTTCCACGCACTTATACGCAGTTACAAGTACTTACACACACGTAACACGCACTTACACGCATTTACACGCACTAACACGCACTTACATGTCCTTATACGCACTTACACATAATTACACGCTCTTACACGCACTGACACACACACCCATGCACTTACACGTACTTACCAACAATTACACACACTTACACACACTTACGGACAATTACACACACTTACATGCACTCACACGCACTTACACACACTTACATGCACTTTTACGCACTTACATGCACTTACACGCACTCACACGTACATATACGCACTTACACGCCCTTATACGCACTTACACGCACTTACATGCACGTATACGCACTTACACACACTTACACGTACTTACAGACACTTACACGCATTTACATGCACTTACACGCACGTACACGCACTTACACGCACTTACATACACGCACACACACGTACATGCACTTACACGCACTTACACGGACTTATAGGCACTTGCATACACCTATACGCACTTATATGTACTTACACGCACTTAAACGCACTGTGACATAGTTAATTACACTTACCCGCACTTACACACACTTCCACGAACTTACACGCACTTACACATACTTACTCATACTTACAAACACTTACACGTACTTACACGCACTTACATGCACTTCAGCGCACTTACACGCACTTACATACACGCACACACACGTACATGCACTTACACGCACTTACACGGACTTATAGGCACTTGCATACACCTATACGCACTTATATGTACTTACACGCACTTAAACGCACTGTGACATAGTTAATTACACTTACCCGCACTTACACACACTTCCACGAACTTACACGCACTTACACATACTTACTCATACTTACAAACACTTACACGTACTTACACGCACTTACATGCACTTCAGCGCACTTACACGCACTTACATACACGCACACACACGTACATGCACTTACACGCACTTACACGGACTTATAGGCACTTGCATACACCTATACGCACTTATATGTACTTACACGCACTTAAACGCACTGTGACATAGTTAATTACACTTACCCGCACTTACACACACTTCCACGAACTTACACGCACTTACACATACTTACTCATACTTACAAACACTTACACGTACTTACACGCACTTACATGCACTTCAGCGCACTTACACGCACTTACATACACGCACACACACGTACATGCACTTACACGCACTTACACGGACTTATAGGCACTTGCATACACCTATACGCACTTATATGTACTTACACGCACTTAAACGCACTGTGACATAGTTAATTACACTTACCCGCACTTACACACACTTCCACGAACTTACACGCACTTACACATACTTACTCATACTTACAAACACTTACACGTACTTACACGCACTTACATGCACTTCAGCGCACTTACACGCACTTACATACACGCACACACACGTACATGCACTTACACGCACTTACACGGACTTATAGGCACTTGCATACACCTATACGCACTTATATGTACTTACACGCACTTAAACGCACTGTGACATAGTTAATTACACTTACCCGCACTTACACACACTTCCACGAACTTACACGCACTTACACATACTTACTCATACTTACAAACACTTACACGTACTTACACGCACTTACATGCACTTCAGCGCACTTACACGCACTTACATACACGCACACACACGTACATGCACTTACACGCACTTACACGGACTTATAGGCACTTGCATACACCTATACGCACTTATATGTACTTACACGCACTTAAACGCACTGTGACATAGTTAATTACACTTACCCGCACTTACACACACTTCCACGAACTTACACGCACTTACACATACTTACTCATACTTACAAACACTTACACGTACTTACACGCACTTACATGCACTTCAGCGCACTTACACGCACTTACATACACGCACACACACGTACATGCACTTACACGCACTTACACGGACTTATAGGCACTTGCATACACCTATACGCACTTATATGTACTTACACGCACTTAAACGCACTGTGACATAGTTAATTACACTTACCCGCACTTACACACACTTCCACGAACTTACACGCACTTACACATACTTACTCATACTTACAAACACTTACACGTACTTACACGCACTTACATGCACTTCAGCGCACTTACACGCACTTACATACACGCACACACACGTACATGCACTTACACGCACTTACACGGACTTATAGGCACTTGCATACACCTATACGCACTTATATGTACTTACACGCACTTAAACGCACTGTGACATAGTTAATTACACTTACCCGCACTTACACACACTTCCACGAACTTACACGCACTTACACATACTTACTCATACTTACAAACACTTACACGTACTTACACGCACTTACATGCACTTCAGCGCACTTACACGCACTTACATACACGCACACACACGTACATGCACTTACACGCACTTACACGGACTTATAGGCACTTGCATACACCTATACGCACTTATATGTACTTACACGCACTTAAACGCACTGTGACATAGTTAATTACACTTACCCGCACTTACACACACTTCCACGAACTTACACGCACTTACACATACTTACTCATACTTACAAACACTTACACGTACTTACACGCACTTACATGCACTTCAGCGCACTTACACGCACTTACATACACGCACACACACGTACATGCACTTACACGCACTTACACGGACTTATAGGCACTTGCATACACCTATACGCACTTATATGTACTTACACGCACTTAAACGCACTGTGACATAGTTAATTACACTTACCCGCACTTACACACACTTCCACGAACTTACACGCACTTACACATACTTACTCATACTTACAAACACTTACACGTACTTACACGCACTTACATGCACTTCAGCGCACTTACACGCACTTACATACACGCACACACACGTACATGCACTTACACGCACTTACACGGACTTATAGGCACTTGCATACACCTATACGCACTTATATGTACTTACACGCACTTAAACGCACTGTGACATAGTTAATTACACTTACCCGCACTTACACACACTTCCACGAACTTACACGCACTTACACATACTTACTCATACTTACAAACACTTACACGTACTTACACGCACTTACATGCACTTCAGCGCACTTACACGCACTTACATACACGCACACACACGTACATGCACTTACACGCACTTACACGGACTTATAGGCACTTGCATACACCTATACGCACTTATATGTACTTACACGCACTTAAACGCACTGTGACATAGTTAATTACACTTACCCGCACTTACACACACTTCCACGAACTTACACGCACTTACACATACTTACTCATACTTACAAACACTTACACGTACTTACACGCACTTACATGCACTTCAGCGCACTTACACGCACTTACATACACGCACACACACGTACATGCACTTACACGCACTTACACGGACTTATAGGCACTTGCATACACCTATACGCACTTATATGTACTTACACGCACTTAAACGCACTGTGACATAGTTAATTACACTTACCCGCACTTACACACACTTCCACGAACTTACACGCACTTACACATACTTACTCATACTTACAAACACTTACACGTACTTACACGCACTTACATGCACTTCAGCGCACTTACACGCACTTACATACACGCACACACACGTACATGCACTTACACGCACTTACACGGACTTATAGGCACTTGCATACACCTATACGCACTTATATGTACTTACACGCACTTAAACGCACTGTGACATAGTTAATTACACTTACCCGCACTTACACACACTTCCACGAACTTACACGCACTTACACATACTTACTCATACTTACAAACACTTACACGTACTTACACGCACTTACATGCACTTCAGCGCACTTACACGCACTTACATACACGCACACACACGTACATGCACTTACACGCACTTACACGTACTTACATACACTTACACGCACTTACATGTACTTACACGCACTTACATGCACTTACATGCACTTACACACACTTACACGCAGTTACATGCACTTACATGCACTTATACGCACTAACACACACTTACACGCACTTTCACGCACTTACACGCACTTACACGCACTTACACGTACTTAAACGTACTTACACGCACTTACACACACTTACACATACTTACACACACATAAACATACTTACACGCACTTACACGCACTTACACGCCCTTACACCCACGTATACGCACTTGCACACACTTACACACACGTATACGCACTTCCATGCACTTACACGCACTTACACACAGTTAATTACACTTACACGTACTTATACGCACTTACACAAACTTACACACACTTACACGCACATACACGCACTTACACGTACTTACAAACACGTACATGCACTTACACGCACTTACACGCACTAAACACACACTCATACACACTTACACGTACTTACAAACACGTACATGCACTTACACGCACTTACACGCACTAAACACACACTCATACACACTTACACGTACTTACAAGCACTTACACGCACTTCCACGCACCTACACACACTTCCACACACTTACACGCAGTTACACGCACTTACACGCAGTTACACTCACTTTCAAATACTTACATGTACTTACACGCACTTACATGCAGTTCAGCGCACTTACACGCACTTACATACACGCACACACACGTACATGCACTTACACGCACTTACACGCACAAACAGGCACTTATACGTACATATACCCACTTACTCATACTTACACGCACATACACGCTCTTACATGCATTTACACATACTTACAGGTACTTACACGCACCTATACGCACTTACACAAACTTACACGTACATACACGCACTTACACGCACTTGCATGCACTTACACGCACTTACATGTACTTGTATGCACTTACACCCACATACACATACTTACACGCACTTACACGCACTTGCATGCACTTACACGCACTTACATGTACTTGTATGCACTTACACCCACATACACATACTTACACGCACTTACACGCACTTACATGCACTTACACGCACTTCCACGTACTTACACGCACTTACATGCACTTAAACAAACTTACACGGACTGACACACACTTCCACACTCTTACACGTACTTACACGCACTTACAAGCACTTACACGCACTTACACGTAATTACACGCACTTACACGCACTTAAACACACTTACACGTAACATCACGCACCAACAAGCACTCACAAGAACATACACGCACGTACACGCACTTATCGCAGTTACACGCAGTTACACGTAGTTACACGTACTTACGCGCACTTACACGTACTTACACGTACTTACACACACTTACACACACTTATACGCACATATACGCACTTACATGCACTTACACACACCTATAAGAACTTACATGCACTTACACCCACTTATACGCAGTTATACGTACTTACACATACTTACACACCCTTACACAAACGTATACGCACTTACATGCACTTACATGCACTTGCACGCACTTACACACATTTATATGCACTTACACGCTCTTACACGCAGTTACACACCGTTGTACACACTTATACACACTCACACGTACTTTCACGCACTTACACGCACTTACGCACTTACACGCACTTACACACACTTACACGCACTTACACTCACTCACACACACTTACACGTACTCACACGTACTTACACGTACTTACACACACTTACACGCACTTACACACACTTACACGCACTTACACGCACTTACACACACTTACATGCTCTTACACGCACTTACACGCACTTAAACGCACTTGCACATACTTGCACATACTTGCACCCACTTACACGCACTTAGACGCACTTACACGCACTGACACATACTTACACGCAGTTAATTGCACTTACACGCACTTACATGCACGTATACAAAGTTACACACACTTACACGCACTTACACATACTTACTCATACTTACAAAAACTTACACGTACTTACACGCACTTACACGCACTTGTATGCACTTACACCCACTTACAAGCACTTACACGCACTTACACACACTTACACGTTCTTACACGCACTTACACGCACTTACACGGACTTACACGCACTTACACACACTCACATGCACTTACACGTACTTACACGTACTTACACACACTTACACGCACTTACACACACTTATACACACTTACACGTACTTACACGCACTTACACGTACTTACACGTACTTACACTACGTACAACGCACTTACACACACTTATACACACTTACACGTACTTACACGTACTTACATGCACGTACACGCACTTACACGCACTTACACACCCTTGCACATACTTGCACACATTTGCAAGCACTTACACGCACTTACACGCACTTACACACACTGACACACACTTACACGCAGTTAATTGCACTTACGCGCACTTACATGCACTTATACGCACTTACACACACTTACATGCATTTACACATACTTACTCGTACTGACAAACACTTACTCGTACTTGCACGCACTTACACGCACTTACATGCACTTACACGCACTTATACGCACTTACATACACTTACACGCACTCATACGGACTTATACATACGTACACACAGGTACACATAGTTACATGCACTGACATGGAGTTACACGTACTTACACGTACTTACATGCACTTACACGTACTTACATACACTTACACGTACTTACATGTACTTACACACACTTACATACACTTACACGTACTTACATGTACTTACACACACTTACATACACTTACACGTACTTACATGTACTTACACACACTTACATACACTTACACGTACTTACATGTACTTACACACACTTACATACACTTACACGTACTTACATGTACTTACACACACTTACATACACTTACACGTACTTACATGTACTTACACACACTTACATACACTTACACGTACTTACATGTACTTACACACACTTACATACACTTACACGTACTTACATGTACTTACACACACTTACATACACTTACACGTACTTACATGTACTTACACACACTTACATACACTTACACGTACTTACATGTACTTACACACACTTACATACACTTACACGTACTTACATGTACTTACACACACTTACACGCACTTACGCGTACTTACCCGCACTTATACGCACTTACACACAGTTACACACACTTACACGCACGTACATGGACTTACACGTACTTACACGCACTTACATGCACTTACACGTACTTACATGCACTTACACGTACTTACATGTACTTACACACACTTACACGCACTAACACCCACTTACATGCACTTACACGCACTTAGACAAACTTACACGCACTTACATGTACGTACACACACTTACATACACTTACACGTACTTACACGCACTTACACGCACTTACACGCACTTACACGCACTAACACACACTTACATGCACTTACACGCACTTAGACAAACTTACACACACTTACATGCACGTACACACACTTACATACACTTACACGCACTTACACGCACTTACACGCACTTACATGCACTTACACACACTTACACACACTTACATGCAGTTACACGCACTTACACGTGCTTACACGTACTTACATGCACTCACACGCATTTACACATACTAACACATACTTAAACGTACTTACACGCACTTACGCATACTTACACGTACTTATACACACTTACACACACTGGCATACACTTACACGCACTTACATGAATTTACGCACACTTACACGGACTTATACGTACCTACACGCACTTACACGTACTTACACACACGTACATGCACTTACACACACTTACACGCACTTACACGCACTTACATGCACTTACACACACTTACATGCACTTACACACACTTCCACACACTTACATACACTTATACGTACTTGCACCCGCTTACATGCACTTACATGCACTTACACACATTTACACCTACTTACACACACTTACACGCACTTACAGGCACTTACACACACTTACACGCACTTACAGGCACTTACACACACTTACACGCACTTACAGGCACTTACACACACTTACACGCACTTACAGGCACTTACACACACTTACACGCACTTACAGGCACTTACACACACTTACACGCACTTACAGGCACTTACACACACTTACACGCACTTACAGGCACTTACACACACTTACACGCACTTACAGGCACTTACACACACTTACACGCACTTACAGGCACTTACACACACTTACACGCACTTACAGGCACTTACACACACTTACACGCACTTACAGGCACTTACACACACTTACACGCACTTACAGGCACTTACACACACTTACACGCACTTACAGGCACTTACACACACTTACACGCACTTACAGGCACTTACACACACTTACACGCACTTACAGGCACTTACACACACTTACACGCACTTACAGGCACTTACACACACTTACACGCACTTACAGGCACTTACACACACTTACACGCACTTACAGGCACTTACACACACTTACACGCACTTACAGGCACTTACACACACTTACACGCACTTACAGGCACTTACACACACTTACACGCACTTACAGGCACTTACACACACTTACACGCACTTACAGGCACTTACACACACTTACACGCACTTACATGCACTTACACACATTTACACATACTTACACGCACCTACACGTACTTACAAATACTTACACGCACTTACACACACTTATATGTACTTACACGCACTTATACACACTTATTCGCATGTACACAAAAGTACACGCAGTTACACGCATGTATACACATTTACATTAACTTACACGCACTTACAAGCACTTACACGCACTTACAAGCACTTACACGTACTTACAAGCTCTTACACATACTTACACGCACTTACACGCACTTATACGCACTTACGTGCACTTACAAGAAGTTACACGTACATATACGTACTTACACGCACTTGGACACACTTACATGCACTTACACGCACTTACATACACTTCCACGTACTTACACACACTTACACGTACTTACACGCACTTCAATGCAATTATACGCACTTACACGTACTTACACGCACTTCCACGCACTTACATACACTTACCCGAACTTACACATACATACATGCAGTTACACACACTTACACATACTTATATCCACTTACACATACTTACACACACTTACATGCACTTACACACACTTACATGCACTTACAGGCACTTACACGCACTTACACGTACGTACACGCACTTATACACACTTACATGCACTTACACGTACTTACACAAACTTACACGCACTTACATGCACTTACACACACTTACACACACTTACATACACTTATACGTACTTGCACCTGCTTACATGCACTTACATGCACTTACACACATTTACACCTACTTACACACACTTACACGCACTTACACACACTTACACGTACTTATACGCACGTACAGACACTTATACACACTTACACGCACTTACACACACTTACACGTACTTACGCACACTTTCACGGACTTATACGTACCTACACGCACTTACATGTACGTATACAAACTTACACAATCTTAAATGCACTTACACGTACTTACACGCACTTACATGCACTTGCACACACTTACACACTCTTACACGCACTTATACAAACTTACATGCACTTACACCCACTTACACGCACTTACAAGCACTTGCACGTATTTACTCGTGCTTACACCCACTTGTACACACGTACACCCACTTACACACACTTACACGCACTTACACACATGTATATGCACTTACTCACACTTACACGTACTTACATGTACTTACACGTACTTACACGCACTTACACACACTTACACGCACTTACATGCACTTACACGCACTTACAAGAACTTACAGACACTTACACATACTTACACGTACTTACACGCACTTACACGCACTTACATGCACTTACACGCACGTACACGCACTTACACGCACTTACATGCACTTACACGCACGTACACGCACTTACACGCACTTACATGCACTTACACGCACGTACACGCACTTACACGCACTTACATGCACTTACACGCACGTACACGCACTTACACGCACTTACATGCACTTACACGCACGTACACGCACTTACACGCACTTACATGCACTTACACGCACGTACACGCACTTACACGCACTTACATGCACTTACACGCACGTACACGCACTTACACGCACTTACATGCACTTACACGCACGTACACGCACTTACACGCACTTACATGCACTTACACGCACGTACACGCACTTACACGCACTTACATGCACTTACACGCACGTACACGCACTTACACGCACTTACATGCACTTACACGCACGTACACGCACTTACACGCACTTACATGCACTTACACGCACGTACACGCACTTACACGCACTTACATGCACTTACACGCACGTACACGCACTTACACGCACTTACATGCACTTACACGCACGTACACGCACTTACACGCACTTACATGCACTTACACGCACGTACACGCACTTACACGCACTTACATGCACTTACACGCACGTACACGCACTTACACGCACTTACATGCACTTACACGCACGTACACGCACTTACACGCACTTACATGCACTTACACGCACGTACACGCACTTACACGCACTTACATGCACTTACACGCACGTACACGCACTTACACGCACTTACATGCACTTACACGCACGTACACGCACTTACACGCACTTACATGCACTTACACGCACGTACACGCACTTACACGCACTTACATGCACTTACACGCACGTACACGCACTTACACGCACTTACATGCACTTACACGCACGTACACGCACTTACACGCACTTACATGCACTTACACGCACGTACACGCACTTACACGCACTTACATGCACTTACACGCACTTACACGTACTTACACGCACTTACACACACTTAACCATAATTACACACACTTACAAGCACTTACACGCACTTACACGCAGTTACACGTAGTTACACACAGTTACATGCAGTTACACGTACTTACACGTACTTACACGTACGTACACGTACCTTTACACACTTACACACACTTCCACGCATGTACATGCACGTACATGCAATTACAAGCACTTATACGTACTTGCACGCACTTACACACACTTACACGTACTTACATAGTGTTCTACACACTTACATGCATTTACACGCACTTACACACACTAACACGTACTTGCATGCACTTGTACGCACGTATACATACTTACACATACTTACACGCATTTACGCACACTTACACGCACTAACAAGCACTTACACGCACTTACACGCACTTACATACACTTACACATTCTTACGCACACTTACATGCACTTACACACACTTACGCACACTTGTAAGAACTTACATGCACTTACATCCACTTACACGCAGTTACACGCACTTACACATACATACACACACTTACACGTACTTACACGCACTTATACACACTTACACGCATGTACATGCACGTACATGCAATTACATGCACTTATACGTACTTACACGCACTTACACATACTTACACGCACTTACACACACTTATACGTACTTAGACAGTGTTCCACACACTTACATGCACGTACACGCACTTACACGCACTTACACGCACTTGTAGGCACTTGTAGCCCTCATACATACTTACACGCACTTACACGTATTTACGCGCACTTACACACACTAACAAGCACTTACACGCACGTACACGTACTTACGTACACTTACACGCACTTTCGCATACCTACATGCACTTACACGCACTTACACACACTTTTAAGAACTTATATGCAATTACATCCACTTACACGCAGTTACACGCACTTACACAAACTTACACACACTTACACGCACTTACACGCACTTACACACACTTACACACACTTATACACACTTACACACACTTACATGCACTTACATGCACTTATACGCATTCACACGTACTTACACGCACTTACACAAACTTACACGCACTTACACGTACTTACATGTACTCACACGCACTTACACGTACTTACACACACTAACACGCACGTACA
Source organism: Penium margaritaceum (assembly GCA_023375785.1). Lineage (NCBI taxonomy): Eukaryota > Viridiplantae > Streptophyta > Zygnematophyceae > Desmidiales > Peniaceae > Penium > Penium margaritaceum. The sequence continues at coordinate 37,147 of SZWC01016592.1, read as the reverse complement.
TGCACTTACACGCACTTACACGCACTTACACGTACTTACACGCACGTACACGCACTTACACACACTTACACGCACTTACACGCACTTACACGTACTTACATGTACTCACACGCACTTACACGTACTTACACACACTAACACGCACGTACATGCACTTACACGCACTTACACGCACTTACACGTACTTACACGCACGTACACGCACTTACACACACCAACACGCACTTACACGCACGTTCACGCACTTGTACACACTTACACGCACTGACACGCACTTACATGCACTTACATGCACTTACACGCACTTACACACACTTTCACGTATTTGCATACATTTACCACACCTACACACACGTTCACGCACTTATACGTACTTGCATGCAGTTAATTGCACGTACATGCACTTACACACACTTAAACGAACGTACACGCACTTACACGTACTTACACATAATTACACACACTTACAAACACTTACACGTACTTACACGTACTTACATGACTTGCACGCACTTACATACACTTACACATACTTACACGCACTTACACATACTTATACACACTTACACACACTTACACACACGTACATGCATTTACACGCACTTACATATAGTTACACACACTTACACGGACTTACATGCACTTACACGTACTTAAAAGCACTTCCACGCACTTACACGCACTTACACGTACTTATACACACTTACACACACTTACACACACGTACATGCATTTACACGCACTTGCATATAGTTACACACACTTACACGGACTTACATGCACTTACACGTACTTAAAAGCACTTCCACGTACTTATACGCACTTCCACGCACTTACACGCACTTACACGCACTTACACGCACTTACACGTACTTACACACACTTATACGCACATACGCATACTTACACGTACTTATATGCACTTACACACACTTACACGTATGTACATGAACTTACATGCAATTACACGCACTTATATGTACTTACACGCACTTACACGTACTTACACGCACTTACACACACTTACACGTATGTACATGAACTTACATGCAATTACACGCACTTATATGTACTTACACGCACTTACACGTACTTACACGCACTTACACACACTTACACGTATGTACATGAACTTACATGCAATTACACGCACTTATATGTACTTACACGCACTTACACGTACTTACACGCACTTACACACACTTACACGTATGTACATGAACTTACATGCAATTACACGCACTTATATGTACTTACACGCACTTACACGTACTTACACGCACTTACACACACTTACACGTATGTACATGAACTTACATGCAATTACACGCACTTATATGTACTTACACGCACTTACACGTACTTACACGCACTTACACACACTTACACGCACGTACACGCACTTACACGCACTTACACGTACTTACACACACTTACAAACACTTACACACAACTATACGTACTAACACATGCTTACACACACTTACACGCACTTACATGCACTGACACACACTTACACGCACGTACACGCACTTACAAGCACGTATACATACTTACATACAGTTACATGCATTAAGGTGCAGTTACTCGTACTTACACGCCCTTACGCATACTTACACGCACTTACAAGCATTTACACGCGCTTACATGTAGTTACATGCACATACACGTACTTACGCGCAGTTATATGCACTTACACATACTTATATGCACTTACACGCACTTTTCACGTACTTACACGCACTTACACGCACTTACATGTCCTTACACGCACTTACATGCAATTATCCACACTTACACACACTTACACGCACTTACCCGCACTTACACACACTTACACGCACTTATACACACTTACATGCACATACACACACTTACACGTACATACACACACTTGTACGCACTTACACGCAGTTACACACACTTATACGAACTTACACGCACTTACACATACATACATGCATTCACACGTACTTCCATACACTTACACGTAGTTACACGTACTTACACACACTTAGACGCACTTACATACACTTATATGCACTTACACACACTTACATGCACTTACACACACTTACACGTACTTAAACGCACTTTCATACACTTACATACACTTACACGTACTTACACACACTTATACACACTTACACGCACTTACACTCACTTACATGCACTTATGCGCACTTACACGTACGTACACACACATACATGCACTTACATGCACTTACACGTACTTGCACACACTTACACGTACATACACGCACTTACACGCACGTGTACGTACTTACACATACTTACATGCACTTACACACACTTACATGCACTAACAAGTACTTGCACGCACTTACACGTACTTACACGTACTTGCTCACACTTACATATACTTACACGCACTTACATGCACTTACACACACTCACACGTACATACACGCACTTACCAGTCTTACACGCACTTACACGCACTTACACGCACTTACAGGCACTTACATACACTTACATGCCCTTACATGCACTTACACGCACTTACATGCACTTGCACGTACTTACTCACTGTTACACACACTTACACGTGCTTACACGCACTTACACGCATGTACACATATTTACATATACTTACACATACTTACACGCACTTACATGTACTTATACGTACTTACACGCACTTAGACATACTTACACGCACTTGCACGCACTTACACGCACTTACACGCACGTATACACACATACATGCACTTACACACATTTACACGTACTAACACGAACCTACCCGCACTTACACGCACTTACATGTACTTACACATACATGTACACACTTACACGCACTTATACGCACTTATACGTACTTCCATGCACTTACACGCACTTACACACAGTTACTTGCACTTACACGCACTTACACACACTTACAAAAACTTACACGCACTTACACGTACTTATACAAACTTACACGCACTTGCAAACACTTACATACACTTACATGCACTTACACGCAGTTACACACACTTGCATGCACTCACACACACTTACACGCACTTACATGCACTTACACGTATGTACACACACTTACACACAGTTACACGCACTTACACGTTGTTACACGCACTTACACGAACTTACATGTACTTACACGTACTTACAAGCACTTACACACACTTACACGTACTTGCACACACTTACACGTACTTACATGCAATTACGCGCATTTACACGTACTTACATGCACTTACACACACTTACACGCACTTATACACACTTACACGCACTTGCACAAACTTACACGCACTTATACGCACTTACACGTACTTACACGCACTTACACGCAGTTAATTCCACTTACAAGCATTTACACGCACTTACACGAACGTACACGTACTTACACGTACTTACACATACTTATAGGCACTTACAAACACTTACACGCAATTACACGCACTTACACGTACTTACATGCAGTTAAACGTACTTACAGGCACTTACACGTACTTACACACACTTACACGCACTTATACACACTTACACGCAGTTACATGCACTTAGATGCAGTTACACGCACTAATATGCACTTACACACACTGACACACACTTACAAGCACTTACACACACTTACACGCAGTTACATGCACTTAGATGCAGTTACACGCACTAATATGCACTTACACACACTGACACACACTTACAAGCACTTACACACACTTACTCGCACTTACACGCACTAACACGCACTTACACGCACATAAACGCACTTACATGTACTTGCAAGCACTTATTCACACTTAACACGCACTTACATGCACTTATACACACTTACACGCACTTACATGCACTTACATGTCCTTACACATACTTACACGCAATTGCACACACTTACCCGCACTTACATGCACGTCCACACACCTACACACACTTATCCGCACCTAGACACACTTACACACAATTACACGCACCTAGACACACTTACACACAATTACACGCACTTACACAAACTCACATGCACTTACACACACTTACATGCACGTGCAGGCACTCACATGCACTTACACGCACTCATACGTACTTACATGCACTTACACGCACTTATACGCACTTAAACGGACTTGCATGTACTTACACGTGCTTGCACATACTTACACGCACTTACACGCACTTCCACGCACATATACGTACTTAAATACAGTTACACGCACGTACATGCACTTACACGTACTCACACGCAGTTAAACATAGTTACAGGCACTTATACGCACTTATACGCACTTACACACACTTACACGGACTTACACGCACTTACATGTACTTACACGGACTTACACGCACTTACACGTACTTATACGTACTTTCACGCACTTACACGCATTTATACACACTTACACGTACTTACAAGAAATTACACGTGCTTACACGCACTTACACGCACTTACACGCACTTACACGTACTTACCCGCACTTACACGCACTTACAGCCGGTTACACATACTTACACGCACTTACACGCGGTTACACATACTTACACGCACTTACACGCACTTACACATACTTACATACACTTACACACACTTGTACACACTTGTACATACTTACACGCACTTACACGCAGTTACACATACTTACACGCACTTACATGCACTTACACGCACTTACACGCACTTACGCGTACTTACACGGACTTACACTTACATACACACACTTACACGCACTTACACGCACTTACACGCACGTATGCGCACTTACACACACTTACACACACTTACAGGCACTCACACACACTTACATATACGTACTCACACTTACACGCACTTACTCGTACTTACATATACTTACACGTGCTTACACGCACTTACACACACTTACACGCGCTTACACGCACTTACACACACTTACGCATACTTGCACGCACTTACACACACTTACACACACTTACACACATTACACGCACTTACACACACTTACATGCACTTACACGTACTTACACGCACTTGTACACACTTACACGTACTTACACGCACATACACGCACTTACACACACTTACATGCACTTACACGTAGTTAATTGCACTTACACGTACTTACACGTACTTACACGAACTTGCACGTACATACACGCACTTACATGTACTTACACACACTTACAGACACTTTCACACAATTACACACACTTACACAGACTTACACTCACTTACACACACTTACATGCACTTACACACACTTACACGCACGTACACACCCTTACACGCACTCATACATACTTACATGCAGTTGCACGCACTTAGATGTAGTTATACGCACTTACACGTACTTACACACACTTACACTCACTGAAAAGCACTTACATGCACTTACACGCACTTAGACGCACAAACATGCACTTACACACACTTATACGCAGTTACAAGCACTTACACACACGTAACACGCACTTACACGCATTTACACGCACTAACACGCACTTACATGTCCTTACACGAACTTACACATAATTACACGCACTTACACGCACTTACACACACTTCCATGCACTTACACGTACATACCCACAACTACACACACTTACACGCACTTACACACATTTACACACACTTACACGCACTCACACGCACTTACACACACTTACATGCACTTTTACGCACTTACATGCACTAACACGCACTCACACGTACATATACGCACTTACATGCACTTACATGCACTTACATGCACTTACATGCACTTACATGCACTTACATGCACTTACATGCACTTACATGCACTTACATGCACTTACATGCACTTACATGCACTTACATGCACTTACATGCACTTACATGCACTTACATGCACTTACATGCACTTACATGCACTTACATGCACTTACATGCACTTACATGCACTTACATGCACTTACATGCACTTACATGCACTTACATGCACTTACATGCACTTACATGCACTTACATGCACTTACATGCACTTACATGCACTTACATGCACTTACATGCACTTACATGCACTTACATGCACTTACATGCACTTACATGCACTTACATGCACTTACATGCACTTACATGCACTTACATGCACTTACATGCACTTACATGCACTTACATGCACTTACATGCACTTACATGCACTTACATGCACTTACATGCACTTACATGCACTTACATGCACTTACATGCACTTACATGCACTTACATGCACTTACATGCACTTACATGCACTTACATGCACTTACATGCACTTACATGCACTTACATGCACTTACATGCACTTACATGCACTTACATGCACTTACATGCACTTACATGCACTTACATGCACTTACATGCACTTACATGCACTTACATGCACTTACATGCACTTACATGCACTTACATGCACTTACATGCACTTACATGCACTTACATGCACTTACATGCACTTACATGCACTTACATGCACTTACATGCACTTACATGCACTTACATGCACTTACATGCACTTACATGCACTTACATGCACTTACATGCACTTACATGCACTTACATGCACTTACATGCACTTACATGCACTTACATGCACTTACATGCACTTACATGCACTTACATGCACTTACATGCACTTACATGCACTTACATGCACTTACATGCACTTACATGCACTTACATGCACTTACATGCACTTACATGCACTTACATGCACTTACATGCACTTACATGCACTTACATGCACTTACATGCACTTACATGCACTTACATGCACTTACATGCACTTACATGCACTTACATGCACTTACATGCACTTACATGCACTTACATGCACTTACATGCACTTACATGCACTTACATGCACTTACATGCACTTACATGCACTTACATGCACTTACACGCACTTACACGCAGTTACACGTAGTTACACGTACTTACGCGCACTTACACGTACTTACACGTACTTACACACACTTACACACACTTATACGCACATATACGCACTTACATGCACTTACACGCACCTATAAGAACATACATGCACTTACACCCACTTATACGCAGTTATACATACTTACACATACTTACACACGCTTACACAAACGTACACGTACTTACATGCACTTACATGCACTTGCACGCACTTACACACATTTATATGCACTTACACGCTCTTACACACAGTTATACACCGTTATACACACTTATACGCACTCACACGAACTTACATGAAATTACATGCACTTACGCACTTACACGCACTTACACACACTTACACGTACTTACACGCACTTACACACACTTACACGCACTTACACGCACTTTCACACACTTACACGTACTCACACGTACTTACACGTACTTACACTCATTTACACGCACTTACACACACTTACAGCACGTACACGCACTTACACGCTCTTACATGTACTTACACGCACTTACACACACTTACACGCACTTACACATACTTACATGCACGTACACGCACTTACATACACCAACACGCACTTACACGCACGTTCACGCACTTGCACGCACTTACACGCACTTACACGTACTTATATACACTTACATGCACTTACAATACTAACACGTACTTACACACACTTTCACGTAATTGCATACATTTACACACGCCTACATACACTTACACGCACTTATACGTGTTTGCATGCAATTAACTGCACGTACATGCACTTACACACACTTAAACGAACTTACACGCACTTACACGTACTTACACATAATTACACACACTTACAAACACTTACACATACTTACACGTACTTACACGTACTTATACATACTTACACACACTTACACACACGTACATGCAGTTACACGCACTTACACATAGTTACACGCACTTACACGCACTTACATGCACTTACACGCACTTACAAGCACTTACACGCACTTACACGCACTTACGCACACTTACACGCACTTACACAGAATTACACGCACTTACACATATTACACCCACGTACACACATTTACCTGCACTTACACACACTTACACGCACTTCTATACACTTACACGCACTTACACGCCCATACACGCACTTGCACACACTTACAAGCACTTACACACAGTTAATTGCACTTACACGCACTTACACATACTTACATACACTTACACACACTTGTACACACTTGTACATACTTACACGCACTTACACGCACTTACGCACACTTACACGCACTTACACAGAATTACACGCACTTACACATATTACACCCACGTACACACATTTACCTGCACTTACACACACTTACACGCACTTCTATACACTTACACGCACTTACACGCCCATACACGCACTTGCACACACTTACAAGCACTTACACACAGTTAATTGCACTTACACGCACTTACACATACTTACATACACTTACACACACTTGTACACACTTGTACATACTTACACGCACTTACACGCACTTACGCACACTTACACGCACTTACACAGAATTACACGCACTTACACATATTACACCCACGTACACACATTTACCTGCACTTACACACACTTACACGCACTTCTATACACTTACACGCACTTACACGCCCATACACGCACTTGCACACACTTACAAGCACTTACACACAGTTAATTGCACTTACACGCACTTACACATACTTACATACACTTACACACACTTGTACACACTTGTACATACTTACACGCACTTACACGCACTTACGCACACTTACACGCACTTACACAGAATTACACGCACTTACACATATTACACCCACGTACACACATTTACCTGCACTTACACACACTTACACGCACTTATACGTGTTTGCATGCAATTAACTGCACGTACATGCACTTACACACACTTAAACGAACTTACATGCACTTACACGTACTTACACACACTTACACGCACTTACACACACTTACACGCACTTCTATACACTTACACGCACTTACACGCCCATACACGCACTTGCACACACTTACAAGCACTTACACACAGTTAATTGCACTTACACGCACTTACACATACTCACACAAACTTACACGCCCTTACACGCGCTTACACGTACTTACACACACTTACAAACACGTACACACAACTATACCTACTAACACATGCTTACACACACTTACACGCACTTACATGCACTGACACACACTTACACGCACGTACACGCACTTTCACGCACTTATACATACTTACATACAGTTACACGCATTAAGGTGCAGTTACACGTACTTACACGCCCTTACACATACTTACACGCACTTACAAGCATTTACACGCGCTTACATGTAGTTACATGCACCTACACGTACTTACGCGCAGTTATATGCACTTACACATACTTATAGGCACTTACACGCACTTTTCACGTACTTACACGCACTTACACGTACTTACATGTCCTTACACGCACCTACATGCAATTATACACACTTACACACACTTACACGCACTTACCCGCACTTACACACACTTACACGCACTTACACACACTTACATGCACTTACACACACTTACACGTACGTACACACACTTGTACGCACTTACACGCAGTTACACACACTTATATGTGCTTACACACACTTACACATACATACACACATTCACACGTACTTCCATACACTTACACGTAGTTACACGTACTTACACGCACTTAGACGCACTTACACATACTTATATGCACTTACACACACTTACATGCACTTACACACACTTACACGTACT